>CM064869.1:25517503-25767442 GCA_032719365.1 Prinsepia uniflora
CATTGGTAACGTCCAGCTGATGGATGGCCTAGCCATTGGTCGCCGCTAGGTGCAAGACCACGTGGATGGTGGTGGGTTTCACCACTGGACTGAAGGTGTCTAAAAAGGCCACACCTGGGCGCTGATGGTACCCCTTAGCAACGAGGCGAGCCTTGTATCTGTCCATGGCTCCAGTTGGTGTTCGTTTGATGCAAAACACCCACTTGTTGCCAACTAGGTTTTGACTCAAGTGAAAAAAGAACTAGTTCCCAAGTACTAGTTCATATGAGGGCATTAAGCTGATCAGACATGGAACGGCGCCATTGTAGGGCCTTCACAGTTTGAGAGACATAGGTTGGTTCAACCAAGGTTGGTAGGGGATGGGCATAACTGGAATAGGTTTGACCGTTCCAATTTTGGTGCGAGTGAGCATGGGGTGGGTGGAGGGAGGTGGGGCAAGCTGTTCTGGAAGTGGTGGTGGTGTTGGGTGGGCGAGACAAGGATGGCGTCTGGTGTAGGTCTGGAGAGGTGGAGGGGGAGCTCTGTGGTGGCAGAGACTGGTAGCAGGAGCTGCTACCGTGGGTTGGTTGGTGGAAGTGCTACTAAGGGTAGGAAGAAGTGGTGGCAGGTGCTGAATCTGCCTCAAGATTGGGCAAGGAGGATGTGTCCAGTGATTTCATCTGCGAATCTGAAAGTGGTGCCGCTGCTGATGGGGTGGCAGTGGAGTGAATGGGAAGATAGGAGACAAGAGGGAGAGTGGACAGCCACAAGGTGAAGTGATCAGAGGAAACACGAGGGATTTGGGAGGTGATGTGGGCACTAGGGAAGGTGGACTCATCGAATTGGACATGACGGGAGACAGAGTTTGTGAGTGGAGAAATCATAGCAAAGGTAGGCACTTTGAATGAGAGAGTAACCTAGGATGATGCAGGGTTTGGACTGGTGAAGCATTTTGTTGGAGTTGTATGGACGAAGCCATGGAAAAAATAGACAACCAAATGTGCGAAGACGAGCGTAGTTTGATGGTTGGTTAAAGAGAGTAGTGTAAGAGGATTGGTTTTGGAGAACTAGGGCGTCTATTGATGAGGTAGACTGTGGTTTTGAAGGCATATGTCCAATATGAGAGAGGAAGTGAAGCTTGATGGAGAAGTGTGAGTCCTGTTTTGACCACATGGCGGTGTCGCCTTTCAGCGACACCATTGTGTTTTGGAGTAAGGGGAGGAGTTAGGAGGTGATTAATGCCGTGAGTGGCAAGAAAGGGCTTTAGTTTGGAGAGTATAGTTTGGGAACTCTCCACCGCCATTTGTATAGGGTTTGGATTGTTTTTTGAAAGTAATTTTCGACCAACTTTTTAAAATCAATGAAGGTGGAGAAAACATCAGATTTTTCCTTGAGTGGATAGAGCCATGTGTACTTGGTATAGTGATCAACAAAAATTATGTAATGTGAGAAGTTATCAAATGGAAGTGTAAGGGGCGGGACCCATACATTGGTGTAGATTAATTCAGGGGGACGTGTGCTTTGAAGAGAAGAAGCACCAAATGGTAATTGATGGCTTTTATTACATAAAATAGGAATGGAAAATAGACTCAGACAGCTCAGGGGACATATGGGTGGAGGATAGACGAAGGACACTTTGGAGAGCTTTGGAGTTGGGATGACCTAGACGTTGTTGCCAAAGAGAGGGAGAAACCACCACACCCACCAGTGCTTGAGGCTGTTGAATGGAGTGAGAGGAATGCTCGTACACGTCATCCTTACTTGCGCCTTGAAGGAGAACCGCCCCTGTGTTTAGATCCTTCACATGAAAACAATTAGGGAAGAGTTCAATAGATGTATTATTCTATTTGTTAAACTGTGAAATAGAGATAAAATTTCTGGTGATTGACGGGGCGTAGAGAACATGCTTGAGAAAGAAGGATTTAAAGGAGGGAAGGGGAAGATGAGAGGAGCCAACATGGGTATAACCCGGGCCTTTGCCATTACCAATTATTATTTCATCTGGGCCATGGTACTTGGCTGCATCAGGCAGGTGATGGGCGTTGGATGTGACATGGTGGGAGGCGTTAGAGTCAAGAAGTAAGGAGGTGCTCTGGGTGCTAGGATTAGACACGGGATACTGCAGCTGAGGGCACTGCTTGTCACTGTGGCCCTGCGTGCTACACCATTAGCAGAAACCGCGGTAGCCACTGTAGGGGTGGTGGTTGAACAACGGTTGCTGTCTGAGGACTAATAGGAGGAGCGTTGTCCAGAGGAGCCACAGTAGTTGTCTGAGTATTGGGAAGAAGAGCGTTGGCCGGTGGAGGCACGGTTGGTGTGGCTGGAGGTGTAGCCACGGGAGGCTTGAGCCACGTTGGTTATGATGGCAGGCTTGGGGGCTACAGGTTCCTGGCGCTTGAAAGCCGCTTCATGCTGAACCAGCATGTCGTGGAGGTTCTCAAACGAGACAGAGGTGTCTCGAGACCTCACAGCAGCAGTGATGTCTTTGAATTCTGGACCTACACCATTAAGGACATGTAGGAGCAGGTCATCATCGGAGAGAGGGGTGTCAATGGTGGTGAGTTCGTTAGAGAGGAGACGGATTTTCTGAAATAGTCTGATACGGGGCGGGTATCACGACGGAGGAGGGTGACACGCTCCTTGAAGCCTAGAACACGAGCCCTAGCTGTGCTTGCAAAGAAGTGGTGAGATGGGTCTAGGTTACTGAGGAGGTTTTGGCAATAGCAATCAGGGTTGTAACCTGAGGGGAGACTGATGCCAAGATGGCATGAAGGAGGAGCTGGTCCTGACGGATCCAGAAGGTTACACAAGTTGGGTGGCTGGAAGGGATGAGTGCCATCCACGTAGCCCATACCTGATGAGCAAGGCATTGAACTGGGCACGCCATGGGAAAACGTTGGTGGCTGTGAGTTTTATAGGTAGCTGAGCAGCAGCATTGATGGTGATGAGGGAGGGTGGGGTGTTATCGGTGGGTGGTGGATGGATGGTTGTTTCAGCGGCCATTTGAAAAGGAGGGTAAAAAACAGGAAGATCGATGTGCTCAGTGGAGCCTCGAGCTCTGATACCATAAAGAGGTATGATGAATGTTTTGTTTATTTACTTGAATTGCTTACAGTGGTAGTGTCCTATTTATACAAGAAGTAGGAGAGTCCAACTAGGAATGTAAGACTAGTCCACCTAAATTAGGAAGGAATCACAAATTGGCAATCTATACAAATAGGGAAGGAATCAGGATGATTCCATTGACTTTAGACCAGTAGATCAAGGAGATTGATTCTCTATCTGCTTTGATCCTGGATCAATCTCCGTGGATCCTAGAGATCCATAATAGTAACTTACTTTCTCCCTTTTTTTTATACAAGTTACACCCAAAAAAAAAAACATTGAAGTGCTGGTGCAGCTATGATATGCATTGCTGAGATTTCTTTTCATCTGCATGTATTAATTGTTATAAATAAGAGTAACTGCTTGCTGTTGTAGAGTTATAGTAATACACTTTTCTGAATTCATGGGCAATATGACATTGAATTGAATTAAGTTGGAATGTCTTTACACAGGATTTGTAGGACTAATCTTTATGTAGCTGTTATAAGATATTTATTGTAATTGTAACTCCTGTTGCTTGTTAGCTTCGCATTCAGTGATGAATGCAAACTTGTATAAACACCGATGCTGTTTCAATCTTGCATTCGGTGGTGAATGCAAACTTGTCTGTAAACACATTAGCATCTAGAGGCTGTTACAAGTTCCTTGCTCTGAATCTAATTTTATGCCAGGATGACCATCTGAACTCGATTTTAGAAGGTATTTCACAACGAGCAAGCAGTAAAGGGATCGCCGATAATGAACTACCAACCTTGCAGTCCATCATGGTGAAGCTTCTTTCTTATTTCAAGGATATAGAAGACCTATTTTCCATGGTATGCTTCTCCCTTTACTTGTGTAAAGTCTCTCTCGCTCTCTCTCTCTCTCTCTCTCTCTCTCTCTCTCTCTCTCTCTCTCTCTCTCTCTCTCTCTCTCTCTCTCTCTCTCTCTCTCTCTCTACCACAAAGATGGGAAGGAATTTTAATGTAACCATAACTTGCTTTTAGTATTATGATTGTAATATAAAACCAAATTCAACTACCAATGAAAATAAGTTATTGTTTTTTTTGTAGAATCAGTTTCTCAAGATCTTGGATCTAACATATGGCAGTACACGAAGCATCATCAATATCCGTATCCTTGATATGGCGATAAGGTGCAGTTTTAGTTACTTTATATTCATTTGAGTAATTTGCTGATCTACACCATGAACTTGTTCTCCACTAATAATTTCCCCTCAACTTATATTTTGGCCTATTTCCCCCTCACTATCATGTTTACCCATATTCTGTTCAATTTTTCCTTCAAAAAAGTCACAATCCGGTAACTAAAAGTTATTTTTTATTTTTCCTGCCTCAACGTTATTTGTTATTTTTCCTTTCTTGAAATGTGATCTTTTTAACAAAAACTTAGATGAAATGTGGGCAAGCATGGTGGTAGATGGGAAATTGAATAATAAAAGTTCAGGGTGGAAATTGGCAGTGGGGTAAATCCTCTATTCATTTTTTACTTTATCTAGTTAATGTCTACTTCAGCGTAATCATGCCTTTTAAAAAACATCCCAATTTCATAACTTTTTGAAACTACTCAAATTAGAGCAATCTGTGTTCTGGTGGGTGTATGTTTTCATCAATCTTATGACTTTATCACATGGAGATGCTTCCTTCTCGCTCTAATTTTGTAGGACTTCTGTAAAAATGTTTGCATAAATTTGGCAACATGGAGGTCGGATTAGAGTTAGACGCGTGGAATAGTGGCTAAGGAACCTGAAGCGTCATATGATCAAATGTATTACTAGATAATTGTTAAATAAATAATAATGAGAATGCGGAGACCTCTCTAGGTTCCTTACACTGTCCATTCTGTGATTTCTTCTTCTTACTCTTCTTCAATTGCTCCTTCAATTTCCTGGGGCTTAACATTGCTTTTTCATTTGGCAGGAATGGTTGTATATATGATCCAAGAACTATACAGTTTCTTCTTGAAATTTCTCAGACTCTACATCATGACGAAATTTTTTTGAATATAAAAGATGATGCTAACCAAACAGCACGTTCGATTTCTCAGTTTGTATCTCTGGTAAATAGTTTTCACTACATATTAGAATGTTGTGGCTCTTTTGTGGCAAATCCATATGGTTGAGTGGCATTTATTTCGCTCTTCATTTTTAGGTTGATTATGGGGCAGAGATGGAGAGTCAGTTGGCATTCTTTGTTGAATGTCGTGGAGCTTTTGGTAGCATACATGGGTTTAAGGTTTTTCACTATTTTTCTTTTGCTTTTTTGGTCAAGTTTTGTTCTTAAACCTTATTCCATTTATTGAATTTAACCGTCTGATGATATGTTTGTTAAATAACCCTAGCCGGATCTGGTTCTTTAATGTAACCAACGGCAATAGACTAAAACTAGCAAAATTTAGGAAACTTAGAAACACACAAGAATTATACTGGTTCGGCAGAACTTTTGCCTACGTCCAGTTGTGATTTCTCTTGGTAGAGAAATCACGGCTCCTTTTATTAATAATAGAGATTACAAAACTTTTGTAACCCTAGAACTAATCTCAAAAACTCTTGGCTGTTCTAACTGTTTTTCCTCTCTTAGAAATAAGCCTTGCCGCACCCTAATTATAGATATAGAGTTGGCATACATGTCCCAAGGCTGATTGAATTCCTCTTCCTAAGAGGGATAGGAATTTAGACTTATTTTAAACCTAATTGAATAGGGAAACCAGAAATTCTTTTCTAATCCCTTTTGGATAAGAATTGGTATACCTCTAATTTTCCTAAAACAATCCTAAACCAACTAGGACATAATTGACAAGCCAAAAACCTAACAATGTTTTGCATGAAAGATGAAATTATTGGAGAAGACCATGTTTCAAATAGTCCTGGGCTTTATTTTACTTTTGTTTATATCAGAAGTCAATTTTCCTTAGTATCAAATATATGGACGTAGTTCACCAAAATATATATTTTTTTTCGTTCTTATCTACATATACTTTCCACATTTAATGCAGCACTTAAATCCACTTTCAGGAAACTCTTATTCACTCCAGTAATAACTTAGCGATTAAGGCTTTGAAAGATGGGACTAGACATCTCAGTTTTGTCAAATCCTGCATAGCATTTTCTGAAGTCACTTTACCCTCTATTTCATCCCAGATTAGGCAGTTAAATCTATATCTTGAGACTGCAGAGGTAATTCTTTTTGTTTTGATGTGCTCATGTTGCAATCAATGTAACTATGTGTTTGACTCATTCCTTCAGAAATGGTTCAGGTAGCTCTCCTGGGTGGTTTAGTTGCTCATTCAGAGGGACTGATTGATTCAGCAATCAACTCTTTGCAAAGTTTAGACTTAGTGGATGGTTAGTTCATCTCTCTTTCTTGGTGAAATTGTCATTTGACATTAGCATCAGAACTAGCAATTGAGAAAGACTTGGATATTTCATCTATAAAAATGGAATTTGACATTTAACAAGCTGAGGTCATTGTGTTGGTGTAGAACTTACATTTTTTCCCTAATCTACGGGAAGCATGAACTATCAATTATAATAGCGGCTTTTGGGACTATCTTTTGCTGTATTCTTTCTATTAGAACTAGTCTCCTGCTCTTTACAGTTTTGATCGAAGTCTAAACTTATTTTCCGTACTAAATGGGTTAAAACGCAAGTGAATACAAAAATATCCAACTTCCTAAACCATGTTGGACACCTAACAAACATGATATGCTAGACAGTACATATCTTAAATAAAATAGTATACGACAGTGGATTCCTAGGAGGCTTGAACAAATGCTTAATACGCATGCATTTATGTGACTGTAGCACAGGGAGAAAGAAAGTACATACAAATTCATACCAAACTGATTTGTGTAAATTTTCGAACGCAAAGAAGAAGAAGAAATTCAAGGAAGAAGGGAGAGCATGGAATCTACCAGAACGACACCAGTAGATATCTCTAGGCATTACATCTATGGTTAGGTTGCATCATTAGATCCTAGAGAGGCATAAGTTTTCTAAAATTTCTGTAATATTCGTAATTTAAAAAGAGGCACTTGAGCCGTATATAGAGTTCTAGTTGCAGAATACAAGAAATCTAGCCATTTAGACTTGGTTCTATTATAATGTGCATATAACAGCAGCCACTATTGATTGGATGTGGCCAAACCCATTATGTAAGGTCCTAAGTAGGTCCAACATCATTCAGTTTAATCCAAATTGGGGCTTCAGCCTTACAATCCATTTTACCATGCCTTCAATAAACTCTTAAGGCATGGCTTCTGGTTAGGTCCTTCATCAACCATATCCAGTAATGATTTTATGTAATCAATGTTCTTGAATGATATGCCAGAGTATTTGGAATTGAAAAAAGCAACTCTAAAGTATATTAAGAGAACTCTTTCTCAGTTGTCAATGCATACTTTGCACTATACCCAGATTATCCAAAAACTTAAATATAGTATGGTAACAGGTCATGGTTCCATTCTGGTTCAAACATACACAATAGATCGCATTTACTTTACCAATAAAAACCACAATCCTTGAAATGACATAATTGAAAATCTGTGCGTGTATATACTGTTGGTGATTTTCATTGCACATTTACACCTCCCATTCCATCGGGGTCATACTGTTTGAGCTTAAAAATGCTTTCCCTTTTCTTGTGCAGTTTCCAGAACACCAATTGATGCTGATGGGTTACTCTCCTCAATACAAAAATTATTCAGCCTCTTGGTTATGGTTCCAGGTTGTTCCAATATGTTTTCCTTGTGTTCACTTCTTCTTGCTTGTGGTTTGTCTAATATATCAATAAAGTGTAGATTGTATGTGTATTTTTGTTTTCCTTCTGAACATAGGTTTCTGAAATTGTACTATGGTTTTTATTTTTGGGTTTATTTTAACGAGGAAACCCAAAAAGCAAACCTGTGTTGTTTCTTTATAAAGAATATACAGAATGACTGGAAAACTTGTGAAAAATTATAATGGAAGCCATCCTACTTTTATAAAAACACGAGTAAATTGCTGTTTTTTTAAATTTGATTCTTGTAAAGGGGTAATCTTTTCTTAATACTTGACACATTTTAAAACATGTCGAAGACTACTTATGCTGTATTACAATTAGCATTGTCCATTTGCTTATAGAGTTATGACCTTCCCAATAAAATCACATTAAGTAAACGTTCTTTTATCACATATTTTGTCTGACTTATCTTTTCCAAGTGAAGGTAATCCTGAGCTGGGAGTAATCTACTTTCCAAAGAACTTGGTGATCCTAGTTAACTCTCAGTCGTGGTGAGTCTTCCATAATAACATTTGATGTGAACCTTGTATCTTTTTATTTTTATTCATGAATTTTACATATATCTTTTTTTGATGTTGTAAGATATGTTGTTTTAGGATGACACCGAGAATGAAGGTGAAGATTTTCTGTGCAACTGTTTCGCTGTTAGCAGCACTATCTCAAAGAAATCTCCCTTATCATGCAGATAATGGAAAGGTACGCATTTCAGTTCTTTGTAGAAATTTCTGGATTTAAAAATTTCTGTTGTAAAATTTTTTATTAAGACTAAAAGAAAAGTATTTTTGAAATGCCAGAAATATCTTGAAAGTGAGGGAAAATACTACAAAATAGTGCTTTATGTTTTCCATAGTTCTAGTATTCCATGTGAGGTTTGTTATTGTGGCTGCTGATAGATTCTGCTTTTCTTCAGATATTAGGAAATGATTTATTGTTCTTTGGTGATTCATCATATTTACATGAGCTTGCCTCATTGTGCGAGTTTGTTCTTCAGAACCTTGTTGATGCTATTCAAAAAGAACCTTCCACGGTAAAAATTACTTTCAGTATGGGATTTTCCTTTTCCCCCTTCCCATTTTGGTGGTGCTAATATTTGGCTCTGGTTGATTAAAACTTAGGCTTCTCGCGGGAGAATGGCACTTGAAGCTTGCAACTGCATTGCGTCATCTTTGATTGTAAGTTCTTATGTCAACTTCTGGATTAACTTTAGTGAACCCTCTGCCACCAATTCATACCTATCTATGTGTCATTTCAAGATTCAAATACAATGAGAGTTTTGAGAAAGGAAAGTACTAGGTGGACCACATGGTTTGCAAACCACACACCGATACAAGGGGCCCTACTTGTGTTGGTGAGTCGTACCTGTATTAGTATGGTTTGCAAATCATGTGGTCTCTCTAGCATCGTCTTTGAGAAGAGAGAACTTCCAACCATCACCTCTGCCACCCACACAACCAACAGCACCATTATACAAACACCATATCACCTCATGAAAGTTGTACTTCATAGTTCTGTATTTAAAATTTCAGATTCTGGAATGCTTAATAGGCTAGGCTAGCCAAACAAATTTGTTTTGGGAGCTGATATTCACACGCCATTTTTCACTTGCTGCACTCCACTTCTAGTTTTATCTTTTATATTCTTGAAGAAGTAATCATCTCCCATTTGTTTTCTGAAAATGGTGTAACTAAACTGATTCCTCGTCCTTGCTTGATGAACGAATTTTGACGATTGCATCGTTTGTTTCTTGTACAATATGCTTTCTTTCAATTTTGTCTTGTTGGGTTTTGTCTACTCTCTTTGGCAGCTAAGTGAGGAAATATCTTCAATTTGCTCCACTTTGATAGAGACTGGGAAGTCATATATGAACATTAAGCATGGATATCTGCTATCGACAATTAAGTTTATGGATCGGTTGCCACATTCTTCTGTTACTGTCTGATGACATATGAGAGTTTATTATGAGGTGCCTTGGGGAATCTACTCGAGTTATGAATGTTTGCTAGATGCCTTTTAACTTGTAGAGTGAGCTGCGAAATCACCGTCTTTACTTTCGATGCTTCTTGTACATGTGAGCTCGACAAATAAAAAACATATATGATTCTATTTATGCAACATTTACTTGCTAAATTTCTGTTAATATTTTATTAATATTAGCATTTACATCTGTCTAAATACAACATTTATGTTTCAATTTATTATAGATTTTTGGAGATATTTTTGAAGTAATTGAGTTTTATAGATTTGATAGATTTATTAAATTTCACAAATCTTTATTGTGGGGAGTTATAAGGAATCGAACCTAGGACTAGACACCACCATTCTAGGGAGTTGTATCCAATGAATAATATTAAGGCCTTTTACTCAAAATGTTCCCTGAACATTCAGCTTAGTCTTAAAATGCACCATGAACATGATTCTGATCCAAGTTGCCTTCTGAATACGGTTTCAGTTTCAAAATGCTCCGTGGTCGTCAAATTTCACGCTGATCCGTTATTTGCAGTGGCATAATTGGCTTGTCCAAATAACAGGTCTCAGGAAAACTGGGATAATTGAAGGGGCATTGTTGAACGGGTGGAGCAGAGAGGAAAACGGGCGGGGTGAGGAAAACTAAAGGGATCGAAACGTAATTGAGCAAAACGGGCGAGAATCAATCAACGGGGAGGAATTGAAACCATGCCCTCGCCGTTCATCGAAGCAGAAGAAGATTAAAACAGGCAGACCCAGGCGCGAATTTCGATCCAATTTCGTTCATTGAAGGTAAATTTCCTTCCCCCTTGAATTGAGATCCAATTTCTTCTCCAATTATGCTTGCCCTAATTGCCTTGTTCTTCAATTTCAGCAGCATCTTCTTTTTTCTTCGTCTGAAGGTGATTCCTAGCGACCCCAATTAGAGAAAAGGATTATTCCTCGCGACCCCGGACTCAAACAACCAAAATACAGTTTGTAATATGTTGTGGTTTTCAATTTTGTAATCTCAGAATGGGTGCCTTCACATTGGGCGTAATATACTAACTGAGATGTTCAATGGGTTTAAGAGACAAAGACAAGTCCACCTTAGAACAAAGAAAACAACAATAGTACCTTACCACATTTTAGAAGAGGCCTCTGTAAAAATTCTCTTTTAATGAATAATAATAACACAGATGGAATTAAGGCTTTAAGTTGTAAGATTTACATTAGCAGCCTTAGTTTCAATTGGGAACTAAAGATTGAACAAGTGTTGCAGCATAAACTTACTAGCCAGCATCTTAATAGATTTAATAAGGGCCAAGCTTATCATATTTCCAAGTATCCAAGCAATTGTAACTCTCAACAGAGGCCGAAACATTCAGGAAGTTTTGGAATTTTGGCAGTAGCAGCAATGGAGATAATAGAAGGAAAAGATTTGAAAAAACAAAAAGAAAAAAAAATAGAGCTTTAAATGGTGAACGGGTAACAAATTATATATTACATTTAGTTCCACTTCATCCTCAAGTAGAAATCTCTGATCACACGCTGTGATTCTTATATCTTCTTATAATGTCTCTTTTGATATAATATAGTTTACGCCTTTCCTCTAACACCAATGTTTTACAACCAATAAAACTCTCAATGACTTCATGTATACCAATACTACAATTGTATATGGCTCTACCTGCAAGAATGTCCAACAAATTGTTGCAACTGTTATCCCCCCACCCCACGCCACTTTTTTTTTTTTTGGAAACTGGAGAAGCATGTGAAAATTAACAATGGACCTTTTTTGTTTCTCAACTGCAAATAATCTAACTTGATGTATTTTACTACAATTTTAAGTATCCATGTCATATGAAGCATCAATCTAAAAAAAAAATGAATCAGGTAAAATGGGAAAATCTTTTCTTCTCTTCATATTAATTGAAATGATGTAAATTGTTTTCTTTCTTTTCTCTAGTAGGGAGGAAAGAAACTGCCCACTCTAACATACACACTATTTTCATAAAGGAAAGGAAACAGAACAAATTTTTTGAACCAAAACTTGGGAAAGACAATAGAAGTGGGTCAGGAATTGACAAAAGATGCAACCTTCAAATGCAAGGACGAGAGCATCAAAAATACAAAAAAAAACAACCTTTGTCCTAAAAGAAAACAGAAAAGTAACAGGATAAAGGGAGAAACAGAAGCTTCCCAATCCATACTCAAAAGAAAGTCAATCATGAAACCTAGAAAAACCTAGGCCAAAATTTAGTTTTATCCAGAAGCAATCCAAAATTTAGTTTTATTCAGAATTTAGGGTGTTCCTTCCCCAAAAAGTCTTTAGTATGCTGAATCTCCACAAAAAAAATCTGCGTTTCCCCCCTCCACTAAGAGCACAATAAGTCCCTAAGGTAAGGGATTTCCCTAAGAGGGAAGCGTCGTCCAACTTAAACTAGAAACTTAATATAGCATTAAAGAAACTGGATAATGAAGAGAGAGATGATTAATGCTCTTTGAAGCTCCTTCGCTCATAGTGCACAAGTTAAGGTATGAATAAGATGATTTTGCTTCTTGCACTGAATGACATCGAACGTATTAATTGCCTACCTTGCATAAAAATGTAATCTTGATTTATTTCTTTCTGAAAATAATCTCCAGCTGCTAATGACATGTAAATTGGTATGATTTTGTATTGATTGATCATATAAAATAAAATAATCTCTTTTTTTTTTTGTACTAATTAGAGTGTATTGTTGGTTTCTTAGATGATCCTAATTTACTCAGTTTAGAGGTGCATCATCATGGTGTGGTGATGGAAGACGGTCAAGATGGGTTGACAATGTTGTACAAGGGGGGAAATGTTAAATGGTATGATTTTGTATTGATTGATCATATATCAATGTTAGAGATGAAAAGTGTGGCTAAAGACTTGGGTAATGATACTAGCTCAGTGTCTATATATTCAAAGGAGTGGAATAGTGAGAACTTGGTTGCGGTGAGTGGTGATCGACAATTGTATCTGCTTTGTAAGGGATATATTGAGTCAAATGGCAAGATAATCCGTATCTACTTAAGACGTGGGGGTGGTGATGGGATTAAGTTGCCCCAAGAGCTAGGCAAGGGGAAAAAAAAGTTATGCAAGAAGAAGAAGGAATTGATGTTGAGTCAGATACTGAAGAAGATGATGAGCTTGATACAGAGTTTGTTGACACTAAGTTTGTACAAACAGAAAAACTAGATGATGCTCTGTTTCAGAATTATGTGGACCATGAAGAAACAGAAATTGATCCCAGTGTTCATGAACATGCTGAACATGTGGGAAATGAGGAAATTGGGGCCACTTCACTTAGGTTGATTAGCTTTGATCCAGAAGTAGAAGATAGTGACAATGGTGAAGGTCAGACTGGACGTATGGGAAGGAGAAGAAAAGATGGGCAAGCATATAGGAACTTCCATCTAGAAACTGATATGGAAAACCCTGTATTTGAACTTGGTTTGAAATTTCCTTCTGCTGCAATCTTCAGAAAAGCTATTAGAAGGTACTTTGTGATAGCTAGGAGGGAAATTAAATTTAAGAAGAATGATGTAGATAAGATACAAGCAGTGTGTGGGGATGGAAAAAATTGCAAGTTCTATGTTTATGCTTCAAAGGTGGAAGGGAGAGAGTACTTCCAAGTGAAAACTTTTCGTTCAAAACATGACTGTAGCAAGGGTGTTTACAATAGGCATGCAAATACTCAGTGGTTGGTGAGCAAGCATTCAAGACAATTTAGAAGACAAGAAGCAACTGTGATTCAGTTGGACATTATATGAGCAAGTGTCAGGTATTGTCTTTTACTTTTTTTGAGTTTGGAATGCTGATTTTCTGTTTATTCTTGTTTTTGAGTTTGGAATGATATTCTAGGAACCAATAACCTCCAAAGCAGTTGCCCAAGCCACCAAAAGACAAGAAGCACGTCGTAGACGTAAGGAAGAGAAGGAAAAAGCAGCTGATGGCACTATAGGAACATTACATATTTTGAAATTCATAATCCATTTCATATATTAGAAACTAAATACGTAATCATTCTACATTACATAAATTCCTCCTACAAACATTACATAAGACATTAAAACCTTAAAAATACTTTTAATTCTTAAACATCAAGGCAATAATCAATGCCCAAGAGTACAACAATCCAAGCCACAGCTTCCTACACAAAGCACTTTTTTCTTCCGCATCCCTTTCAAGCCTATCAATCTTCCTCAATAATCCAGGTATGATAGTTTGAGATCTAGGACACATCTCAGAATCCATCCATTGACAAAACCCATAACCACCCTACATAACACAAGCAACCATGTGCAAACAAGTTATTAAGGTCATTATACAAACACATTAACACTAGCAACCAACCATTGTTAGAGGTACAAGATGATTGATTTTCTTACCAAGAAAGAAACTTCCCCATCTGCGCAAGCTTATGATTAGAGGTACAAGATAATTGATTTTCTTAAATATCGCAGAAGTAGCTACAAGCAACAAAATTCAGGTGATCAAAAAATACATTATATTATGTATACTCGGGACATTGTGTGCATTTTCATACCCAAGCATAAACAACATTTTCAACTACAAGTAATTAGTGTAGTTCCCAAAACGTCCAGAAGCACCACAGTTTAAGGAGAACTTTCTTGTGGCCTCACAAGAGAGTTTTCACAAAATTAAACCATGTGAAATAACAAATCTGAATCAATCAAAATGCCTTTAGTTCTACAAAGCTCTTCATAAACACATTGCCTTTATCAAGACGTGTGATGAAAAAAATATTTGAGTCAGAATCAAACCAGAAACAATAACACATTGCATTGCATTGCAGAGCATATATTTACCAAATTAGAGTACGAAAATAAAATTCTCACCCTTGGATTTGGACAAACTAGGAACCTCCTCCCTGGATTTTTATCAGTCCAAGAGGTGACAATTTTGCTAGCCTTCCCACAATAGTAACAATTGGGGTGATTGAACGGTCCTTTCTCCATTGTTCACCTTTAGACGAAGAGTAAATAAGTATCTATTGAGTAATTTGGCACTAGTAGTGTTTTACAATGAGGATGAATGTGTAATCATATATAAATAAGTCTTCTAGGTTATATGTTCTAGGTTATCTGCTCTACAATGAGAATGAATAAGTCTCCTAGCATGTGGTTTACAATACTAGAGAAACAGAAGGATACAGATAGACTAGCTAACAAGATCCTTTAGTGAAGCTATCCATACTTACATGGTATGCAATATCCATTCAATATAGTAGACACTGGAAGTATCCATATGACACGACCCATCCCAATCCCCCTGGGATTAACACGGGATGTGTCATGATCCCGTCTGACACGAAGTGACAGACAAGGGATAAATTAAAACCTTCAGCCCGACTGGCTTTCAGAGCGCGCCAGGATCCGGTGGAAGAGTGATGTCTTGGTCTCTGCTACACTAACAAGCCGTCCTGAATTTCAGGATCAGATTAGTGACTATTAAGGGATTAGTGAGATTAATCGGTGATTAGTTGGGCGAAATCGGACTGATGGTGTAAAATGACTATTTTGCCCCTAGTCTTCGGTAAAATGTTAACTTTTGACTCAGGGAGTAAAACGTACGAAGACCGATGACCGTGACGTAGATCGGGACGTCACGAGTCCGTAGACAGACGACACATCCAAATCGAACGTCGAAAGGAGAAGTAATGGCCACGAGAAGTTAAATTGAACTATGCAAGCATTTCGAAGCAGAAAATACATGGCTAAATCTGATTGGTTGACTTAATAATGTAGGACCCTTGGATGAGTGACAAGTGTCACTCATCCCATTGGTCATTATCCCTAAAAAGTGGATGACACGACCAATCCCAATCCCCCCGAGAATAACGTGGAATGTGTCATGCTCCCGTTTGACACGAAGTGTCAGACAAGGGATAATACATACCTCAGCCCATACGGGGTGTAACGACCCTTCCCGAATATCGGGATTTAATAATATTTAATTGTGATTTACTAATCTAGGATTAGTTGGGCGATTTCGGACGAATTGTGCAAAATGACCGTTTTGCCCCTGAGTGTGGGTAAAACGTTGACTTTTAATTCGGATGGTCAAATGGACTTTGACCGATGACCGTGACGTAGTTCGGGACGTCACGAGTTCATAGACAGGTGGCACGTTCGATTCCGACGTTCGTGGTGAAAGTTATGATGTGCGGAAGTTCAAGGGCGTTTTCGTAATTTGGACGATATAAGGGGTAAATGTTGACTTTTCGATCGGGATGTCCGATGGCCGAGGGCCAAGGACCGTTACGTAGGTATCGTCGATACGAATCCAATGACAGGCGGCACGCATCAATCGGAGTCCGTATGACCGAGTTACGGGTCAGGATGCGTGAGGGGCATTTTGGTAATTTTCTGCACAAGGGCAGAAATGTAATTTCACATGGGTCACTGTTTCATTGAACTGGCCGTGTGGTGGATGCCTTGTGCGATCGATCCCATGTTTGTTTATCAATTAAATGATGGAATTGGACCGGTATGGGGTGGATTTGCACATGGGAATGAGTTGGCATCGATTGCACGACATGGGCACTGGGTTTTTCTATGATTTTCGGGTCAGTGCGGGAACCTTTACACAGTGGATTGAGGACGGTTTTGGACGCCTTTAACGGCTAAATTGAATTAAAAGAATGAAGAGTGTGTCGAGGGCAGTTCACTGAGATTGAGAGATGGAAAAATGGAGTGGAAATGGTGGAGGAATGCTCAAAAACCCGAAACTGGGTTCTGGGAAATTCAAATTCGAATTTCCAGTTTTAGGCCAGCCCAAGCCTAATTGATGGTGGATTGAGCTTTCTGGAACTTCAACGTGTCGAACCAGATCAAATGGAGCAAGCTTTGGGGCTCCTAGGGCCGTGGACGGACGAGGTGGACGGCCGGAAAACTCGAGCTTGAGTTGTGACGATTGAGGTATTGTCGAGTTCAATTAATCATGGTAATTGGTTCGTATTAGTCCTTATTAGCTTCCTGTGAAGTTAATTTGATAATGGTTGAGGATTGGAGGAGTTTTGGTGATCGACCCGTTTTGGGTGATCACGGGTTGTTGACTTGATTAGGGAATGGTTGATGCTAATCATGGACACAGAACTGAAATTGGGGGATTGATGATTGTTGTAGGATCAATAACGGATTGAATTGATATCGAATTGAGGGTGATTGAACCGGATCCTATCGCGGGCTTTCCAACCCGTTTACCAGACAAACGGGTGAAGAAGGAACACTGTAGCAGTCACTGTAGCAGGCGCGTGGCTTTCACGCGCAGCCACTCACGGCGGCGCGTGACGGCGCGTGGACACGAATCTCGAGGTGAGGTCAACATGACTTTTATCCTATACATTGTAACGAACATTTTGGGATTGGTTTCGTGTCGATCGGACACCGTCTCGATATTGTTCGGGATGTCCGAAGGTTTTAAATCGAGTTTAAAAATACTTAAAAATTCGGGAAAATTACGGGACTTGAATAGGATGTTAATGATGAGGTTGGTGATCCTCTAATGTGATTTGAACAGGATTGGGAGTCCCGGTGATAGTGGTGTGGCCCGGGAAGGCCTATGGCACGCGTATCGAGGCGCTCGGTTAAACGGTCTGTGAGTGGACATTGGTTTTATAAATTCGATGCATGCATAACTGCTTCATGATTTTTATAATTGTGATTATATGATTTATGTTGGATATCAGTGAATTTATATGTTTTCACGCATGTCGAGGCGATTTACGTGTTTGCACGTGAATCGAGGTTTTCTGGATTTGCACTGATTTCCATAAATATGGATGGATATGATTTCATGAAACGGTTACGGACTTGCTAAAATGAATCGGGCCAGGGGCCCAGTTAATTTGTTAATCGGGCCAGGGGCCCAATTGAATTATGAAATCGGGCCAGGGGCCCAGTTAACTTATGAATCGGGCCAGGAGCCCAGTTGACTTGTATATGTGATTTCGGGTCGGGGACCTTAAAATGGAATGGAATAAACTATTTCGGATTTGATTCAACTATTTGGACTTATAACGGTTTTATGGAAATTCGGGGCAGGGCCCTTATGATATTTTGGAAATGAATAATTGAATGTGTTCCATAAAACCATCTCGATATGAGGATATTTATATCCTGGTCTCCTCCAAGTGTCGGGGACACTGGAGAAGTCACGGTGCATTGCCTGCGAGGGCTCATTGTACGGAGCTACCGGACCGTATAGTGATCCAGGAGCAGGATTGCTGGACGTCATGGACGTCAGACATCGGGGATGTCAGAGATATGGACCCGGTGAGACCCCGGGCAGCACGCGTTGCTTAATACCGTGAGATATGACGTCTGGAACGTCAAGCGTCTAGGACGCTAGGCATCGGGGATGCCGGAGATGGAAAAATGATAAATGAATATTACTGGATTGATGAAATAACTCTTGGATTTACTTTTGGAAATTGAAACTATGCTTTGGTTTCCGGGCTAAGGCCCTAATGGTTATTTCTAAATAAATATGGGATTATTGGTTTTTGGTGCATGCATATGATTTTACTGAGGGGCATAAATGTCTTATAAATGTTTTTAACAGACTTGTTTATTTTCGTCCACTCACAGCTTTTGTTTTTAATGCCCTTCAGGTTGATTCCGGATACGACTGCAGCAGAGACTTGAGCATCGCACACCTCCTCCATCGATCCTTACGCACTCTGGAAGCCCGTTTGGGCAATGAAAATCGGTTATCCCTTGTCTGGCGCCTCTCGTCAGACGGGAGCACGTCACATTCCATGGTAATCCCGGGGGGGATTGGGATGGGTCGTGTCAAGTGGTATCAGAGCAGGTTTTTCTCTTTTGTGCGCGAAGGACGAGGGTGTGATGTCTCTTTGGGCTGCAGTTCCGTTGTCAACCTGATAGATAGTTTTGGGTTTGTATGGTGAATTGGGTGTGTTTGGCCTGATACGCCGTGCATTGTTGCGATTCAACCCAGGTGGGGTTGTATACGATTAACTGGTAATGTGGGACCGTCGGTTCGGTCATGTGATGATGGATTGTTGTGCCACTGGGCACAGCTAGGTTCAGGGAACCCCGTTGAAATAATGTTATGGAAATACGAAACTCAGTTGAGTATTGGTCTAAGTTTTGGACCCTGGTAGTGTTGGCTAGTGTATGGGGTGTTGGTGCATCGGAGTTAGCCGATGACCTTCGCGATGGAACCCACGTTGAGTTGACGATTGGATTGGATTGGATTGGACGTCTATACGATGTCAGGACCGCGGGGTCGGTCAGGTTGTGGATTTTACTGCAGAGGGCAGTTGGGTTCGGTGGAACCCTAGGGTGTGATTTTGGAACCCTAACTTGTAATTGATGGACCGAAAGGTGAACCTTAAGTGAGAACTTGTGCTGCGACGAGCGGCTGAGGTCATGGATGACCATGTGGATGACTCTAGTGAGTCTTATGGGTTTCGATCTACGGATACGGTTATGAGGAAATATGGAATCCTGTTTTGGATCGAATGTTAGTATGATGTGTGGATACGGATCTTGACAACGATGACTGTTGGTCGACAGTTGTGTCGAGATAATTGGCTATCGAGGGTATTTAGTGTGGCTTTCACACTTGGGGATCAGGGGATGTTCAGGGAACGTCCATTATCCTGATGTGCCGATGGCGAAAATTGGAGGTACCCATAGTCCTGGGGTACGAGTGCTGTTACGGGATCGTCGTTCGTAATGAACGGAGATCCAGGGTGACAACTTTGCACATTGTGTGCTAGCATGGATGTTCGTGTGCTATGTATGGATGTTGGTATGTTGGTGCCTTTATGCCAATACTAGTATGGATGCCTGTGTGCTGATACTAGTGTTGATGATGGTGCGTTGGTGCTGGTGACAGTAATTGTGATGACGATGAGCCACCAGTTGGGGTGTGACTCTGTCATGATGAACAGATGATTGGTATCTGCGACTCAGTGGTGGTTGAGTCTTGGACTGGATGGGATCCAGTGGAGGTTGTGTCGTGTTGGGATAAGTCCTAACAGATATATGATGACAAGTGATGAATGGATCAAAAGGTATGATTGAAAATTTGGGGGAATCTTGGGATGCTGTCCCCTAGGTCATGTGTATTGGTGGACTCGGGGAGTTTTGTCAACTCCGAGATTGGTAAGATTGTTTACTTCTTATATCCCCAGAAAGTACAAGGAAATTATTGGAATTGGAAAAATCGAGGAAAACCATTCGTGGTATTGATGTGGGATTTTGTGATTGTGAATCATTTGGAACCCGAGGATTGAACCTGTTTAGGTTGAGATGTGAGACGGAGGCAGTTTGGTATGCACATCCAGGCATAGTTGAGGAAATTTCCGTTCGGAATCGGGGTGTGTGCATACATGATTATTGGCGGACGTGAGGTCCGAGTAATGAATTGATTTTGGACACGTGGTGGTCCAAGTGAGGTATGGACGTGGGCAGTCCAGTGGTTGAACTTGACATCTCATTGGGAGCATGTCTGTTTCCAACATGGTTGGAACTCCCGATTCGGGGAGAGTTGTGATTGGGGGACGAGAAGAGTGCTCGTTTCCACATCGGTGTTTGGTGTTCCGAAGTCTTTGGGGTTGACTTCTTATTTCCTGCCGTGGCAGATGATGATTGTTGCTACCAGTACGTTGAGCGTGTATTGGTGGGTGGACCCATGTTTGGCTTGGGGTCATTGGACACAAGAAGTTGTGTATGATTTTGGATTTGGTGGGAAATGCGAGGTCATCTTTCCACCAAGGGAAATTTGGCGAAGGATTCAATTGAGGGTGTAAGACTCTACGATCAGCTTTCAGATGGATTGTTAGCTATGTGAGCATGTGTGGATCCTAGGTGGATCTTATTTGTGATGTTGTCGACTTTGGTCAATGTGACGATCTAGGATCGTGATGTTACTTGTCGGGTGACGTAGCGATGGATATGGATTTTGATCGTGATGATCCAAATTGGGGGGAGAGTTTATCACTCTTACCTTGATATGTGAGTCGTAAATGACGGGACTGAACTTCTTTTCGGAGCGGAGTCCATATGGTTGTTACTCGGTTGAGTAGGTTTCCGAAGTGGTCGGATTTTGTCAAACTTTGACGTGTGAATATTGGGATTGGCTTCCCTATGAAGTCAATCGAGTGTTTTGTACAGGCAACCGATAGATTCGGTTACGTTACGTCTTGATGGACGTAAACGAGATTTTGGGTTTTGGAATCGAATTTCTGGGTGACGATTCAGGATTCGATTGCGAAGCTCGAAAATGGATTACTGGATTTGGGTGCGGAATGATTATTCCAATGCTAGCTTACGGAATAATGATTTCGGATTCGGATTTGGACATGGATTGATAATATGGTGTCTGGGTTCGGGTTCGGGATTTCTTACGAAATTGCGAATTCGGATTCGGAATTGGAACTAGATGACGGGTGGAGCACGTTTTGTCTCATGTTGGTTTGGGCAAATGTACTCCATTACTAGAACGCGTTTGGCTATGACCTGGGTGGCTATAGTCAGATTGATGGATTGAGGTACGTACAGGGTACGAGGATTGATACTGGTTAGGCTGAGTGGTGCCTAATGGCGGTACATGGGATGTACCAGTGGTGTGTAACTAATGTGTTGGTAATCGGATTGGTTCTGATATCATTTGTTTGGCTGTATTGTGGACTGGACATTGGATACTGTGCGCTGGGCAGATTGAGCTTGTCGGGTTCAGTGATCTTAAGAGCAGGTTCTTTTAGCCATGGTTGGCTAGTGGAACCCCGGTATTGATATGTGTGATCACTGCTGGGCTGGTATTCAATGTGTTCCAGTTGCGCCACTTGATTGGGTTAATTGACGGTATACGTACACTCGGGATGAGTGAATTGGTGGTCTGAGTAACCACGAGTAGCCTTGTGTGACTTGATCACACCGTGATTTCCCAGCGTCTTGGTTCGCTGAGGGAGTCGGCGATTATGGACATTGAGATTAATTGGTGTCGCAGGATTGGGCTTGCCCTGCGAATTGAGATCATGTGGTTGATCTTACGCTACATCGAGGGTGATGTAGTACGTGGTGTTGTCACCGACGGACAGATGGTTGGGGCTTTACTAGGGTGGTAAAGCTTAGTGGTGACAGTTTGACTGATGGTGTCAGCATGGACTGACAAATGAGATTTGGTGACTCCCAACGGGAGCAAATGTAAGGATTTATTGATAATGGAAAGGAACCATCTAGCTGAAGGAGTCAGCTAAATGGTTAGGCGATTTTATCGCGGATCAGGTGATCATTTCCACTCGGGGTGGTCGAGTGTTGTTGCTATTATGACGTATGACTGAGATGGTATGTCTGGGTACAGCCGAGGCTGGTGTTGACCGAGTGTGTGGGTGTACAAGTGTACACAGATGTGAGGTCGAATTGTTTTCCACAAGGTGGTTGTGGAATAAGGTTATTGGTAATTTCGAGGACGAAATTCTTTAAGGAGGGAAGGTTGTAACGACCCGTCCCGAATATCGGGATTTAATAATATTTAATTGTGATTTACTAATCTGGGATTAGTTGGGCGATTTCGGACGAATTGTGCAAAATGACCGTTTTGCCCCTGGGTGTGGGCAAAACGTTGACTTTTAATTCGGATGGTCAAATGGACTTTGACCGATGACCGTGACGTAGTTCGGGACGTCACGAGTTCATAGACAGGTGGCACGTTCGATTCCGACGTTCGTGGTGAAAATTATGATGTGCGGAAGTTCAAGGGCGTTTTCGTAATTTGGACGATATAAGGGGTAAATGTTGACTTTTCGATCGGGATGTCCGATGGCCGAGGGCCAAGGACCGTTACGTAGGTATCGTCGATACGAATCCAATGACAGGCGGCACGCATCAATCGGAGTCCGTATGACCGAGTTACGGGTCAGGATGCGTGAGGGGCATTTTGGTAATTTTCTGCACAAGGGCAGAAATGTAATTTCACATGGGTCACTGTTTCATTGAACTGGCCGTGTGGTGGATGCCTTGTGCGATCGATCCCATGTTTGTTTATCAATTAAATGATGGAATTGGACCGGTATGGGGTGGATTTGCACATGGGAATGAGTTGGCATCGATTGCACGACATGGGCACTGGGTTTTTCTATGATTTTCGGGTCAGTGCGGGAACCTTTACACAGTGGATTGAGGACGGTTTTGGACGCCTTTAACGGCTAAATTGAATTAAAAGAATGAAGAGTGTGTCGAGGGCAGTTCACTGAGATTGAGAGATGGAAAAATGGAGTGGAAATGGTGGAGGAATGCTCAAAAACCCGAAACTGGGTTCTGGGAAATTCAAATTCGAATTTCCAGTTTTAGGCCAGCCCAAGCCTAATTGATGGTGGATTGAGCTTTCTGGAACTTCAACGTGTCGAACCAGATCAAATGGAGCAAGCTTTGGGGCTCCTAGGGCCGTGGACGGACGAGGTGGACGGCCGGAAAACTCGAGCTTGAGTTGTGACGATTGAGGTATTGTCGAGTTCAATTAATCATGGTAATTGGTTCGTATTAGTCCTTATTAGCTTCCTGTGAAGTTAATTTGATAATGGTTGAGGATTGGAGGAGTTTTGGTGATCGACCCGTTTTGGGTGATCACGGGTTGTTGACTTGATTAGGGAATGGTTGATGCTAATCATGGACATAGAACTGAAATTGGGGGATTGATGATTGTTGTAGGATCAATAACGAATTGAATTGATATCGAATTGAGGGTGATTGAACCGGATCCTATCGCGGGCTTTCCAACCCGTTTACCAGACAAACGGGTGAAGAAGGAACACTGTAGCAGTCACTGTAGCAGGCGCGTGGCTTTCACGCGCAGCCACTCACGGCGGCGCGTGACGGCGCGTGGACACGAATCTCGAGGTGAGGTCAACATGACTTTTATCCTATACATTGTAACGAACATTTTGGGATTGGTTTCGTGTCGATCGGACACCGTCTCGATATTGTTCGGGATGTCCGAAGGTTTTAAATCGAGTTTAAAAATACTTAAAAATTCGGGAAAATTACGGGACTTGAATAGGATGTTAATGATGAGGTTGGTGATCCTCTAATGTGATTTGAACAGGATTGGGAGTCCCGGTGATAGTGGTGTGGCCCGGGAAGGCCTATGGCACGCGTATCGAGGCGCTCGGTTAAACGGTCTGTGAGTGGACATTGGTTTTATAAATTCGATGCATGCATAACTGCTTCATGATTTTTATAATTGTGATTATATGATTTATGTTGGATATCAGTGAATTTATATGTTTTCACGCATGTCGTGGCGATTTACGTGTTTGCACGTGAATCGAGGTTTTCTGGATTTGCACTGATTTCCATAAATATGGATGGATATGATTTCATGAAACGGTTACGGACTTGCTAAAATGAATCGAGCCAGGGGCCCAGTTAATTTGTTAATCGGGCCAGGGGCCCAATTGAATTATGAAATCGGGCCAGGGGCCCAGTTAACTTATGAATCGGGCCAGGAGCCCAGTTGACTTGTATATGTGATTTCGGGTCGGGGACCCTAAAATGGAATGGAATAAACTATTTCGGATTTGATTCAACTATTTGGACTTATAACGGTTTTATGGAAATTCGGGGCAGGGCCCTTATGATATTTTGGAAATGAATAATTGAATGTGTTCCATAAAACCATCTCGATATGAGGATATTTATATCCTGGTCTCCTCCAAGTGTCGGGGACACTGGAGAAGTCACGGTGCATTGCCTGCGAGGGCTCATTGTACGGAGCTACCGGACCGTATAGTGATCCAGGAGCAGGATTGCTGGACGTCATGGACGTCAGACATCGGGGATGTCAGAGATATGGACCCGGTGAGACCCCGGGCAGCACGCGTTGCTTAATACCGTGAGATATGACGTCTGGAACGTCAAGCGTCTAGGACGCTAGGCATCGGGGATGCCGGAGATGGAAAAATGATAAATGAATATTACTGGATTGATGAAATAACTCTTGGATTTACTTTTGGAAATTGAAACTATGCTTTGGTTTTCGGGCTAAGGCCCTAATGGTTATTTCTAAATAAATATGGGATTATTGGTTTTTGGTGCATGCATATGATTTTACTGAGGGGCATAAATGTCTTATAAATGTTTTTAACAGACTTGTTTATTTTCGTCCACTCACAGCTTTTGTTTTTAATGCCCTTCAGGTTGATTCCGGATACGACTGCAGCAGAGACTTGAGCATCGCACACCTCCTCCATCGATCCTTACGCACTCTGGAAGCCCGTTTGGGCAATGGCAATCGGTTATCCCTTGTCTGGCGTCTCTCGTCAGACGGGAGCACGTCACATTCCATGGTAATCCCGGGGGGATTGGGATGGGTCGTGTCACGGGGCTCCTAGAGCGCGACAGGAACAGTGGAGGAGTGCGATGTCTCGGTCTCTGCTACAGCCCACATCTTTGATCAACCTAAAGGGCATTTAAACCATTAAGAACTGTGAATGGACGAAAATCAATAAGTTTATGAAAACACATTTCATAAAGATATTTATACCCTTCTCTAAAAAGTAAGCATGCATCGCAAAATCAGTAATCAAAACATGTACTCAAATGGACCATTAGGGTCTAAGCCCAAAAACTATAACTCAAAACCAAGTGTGGGAACTCAGCCCAAAACTGTTGAATACCAAAATCCATAATTTTAAAACCAAGTGGGCCACCACCCAAATCCAAAACACACAAATCCGACCGAAAAACCACTTCATAGATCCAATAACCCATATTTACCACATAACCATCTCCGGCATCCCAGATTCCTAGTGTCCCAGACGCTCGACGTCCCAGACGTCATATCTCACAGTAATAAGAAACGCGTGCTACCCGGGGTCTCTCCGGGTCAATATCTCTGACATCCTAGATGTCTGACGTCCCAGATGTCTAACGTCCCAAATATCTAATCATAGCAATCTTGCTCCTGAGTCACTATACGGTTCGGTATCTTCGTATAATGACCCCTCGCAGGCAATGCACCATGACTTCCCCAGTGTCCCAGACACCTAGAGGAGACCATCACATATCCTCGTATCAAGATGGTATATGAAAAACAGTTTTACAAAGTCATTTCAACTTTTCAAGACATCTCAATGGGCCCTGCCCGAAATTCCCATAAAACATCACAATCCATTAAGGGCTCTCGACCCGAAATCACGTTTATAAAACATAGGGTCCCAGACCCGAAATCACGTTTATAAAACCAACTGGGCCTCATGCCCGATTTTGTAAACCACTGGGCCCTCGGCCCGATCACATAACTAAAAAGAGTCTCAGCCCGATTTCGTAAACCAACTGGGCCCCTAGCCCCATCACATAATTCAAATGGGTCTCCTGCCGAAGTTCATCTTTCCAAAACCAAAACCATACCATAAAACCATTATTGAACTTACAACCACATAACAATAGTATAAACTCGTAAACCTCGAAATACGTGTAAATACGAGATTACCTCGAAATACGTGCAATCATGTACACCACCAGTGCCACAATCATCATCATAGAAATCACGTATGTAAAACATATAAACTAGTTATGCATGCATCACAGTTTAGAAAACGAAGTCCACTCACAGACCGTCCTAGCTGCCGCCTCGATATGCACGTCATAAGCCTCCCCAAGCTAATCCGACCTCTCCGGGTCATCCTGACTTGTCCAAATCATACCCAAAGGTTACTACTAACCTAAAAGTCCATATTAAGAACCCATAACTTTCACGAAAAAGTCAACTTGTCCCGTACACGTTTCCCGGGGTGAAAAACCTCAACTTGACCAACTTAACGATCTCCGAATAGTCGAAACTTTTAAAATGGTCCTTGTCACACCTAAAAATACGCTCCCACACGCCTCCACGCGCAGGTCAAAGTTCTAGTCAAACGGTGACCAAAAAGTCAACGCTGACGTAAGTAAAGTCAACGCTGACATCATCATGAATAGTATGTCAATGGTTAAAAAGTCAACGGGTCAAAATCAACGAGTCAACTCACCGGTGACCGAGTCAACTCGACGGCTACTCGCCGGAAAACTCCATTGATGCCCCAAACTTCAAACTTCAATATCTCACTCGTTTCTCAACCAAATTCGACGTTCTACCTATGTAAATCCATCTACTCAAGCCAATGATTCCAAATATCAACACCAAAAATTTCAGAAAGTACCTGGTCTAAAATTTATGGTCGTTCAAAGTTTCGGCCAGAATTTTGGTCATCATTCTAGCCACCTCCGACGTCCAAATCCGTCCCAAATTGAACCTACAAGCTCAAGGGATCTCAAGGAACATAACCCTAGGCTTAGAATTGATCAACAACCATTAAAACCAAGTCCACCGTTTTTGAACTAAAAATAGGATTTTCCGGTTTACCATCGAAACTCCAGCCACCTTGCACGACAGTCTTTACCGTGACCACCATTTGGTTCGTCTCAATGTCCTCTCCAACTTTCATTCACGGGTCATAAGCAAAGGATGAAGATTGAAGGCTGTTTGTGCAGTTGTTTTTGTGTGTTTGTTTAGGGAGAAAAATGATGGTGATGCACGGGTGGGAAGATAGAGAAAATGAGGTGTGTGTTAGTTAATTAATTAATTAAATGGACCAATGGACATAGATCCACAATTTGGGGGAAAAAAGTAACCATGGGATGAGTGACACTTGTCACTCATCCAAGGTTCCTGGTTTAATTAAATGATAAATCAGATTTCATTATTTTATTATTATTTTAATTAAATTCTCGGGTTGTACATTTAATCAATTTCGCTCTCGTGACCATAACTTTCTCGTCGAACGTCCGATTTCGACGTGTTGCCTGTTTATGGACTCGTGACGTCCTAATCTAAGTCAAGGTCACCAGTTCTCGTATGTTTGACTCCCCGAGTCAAAAGTCAACATTTTACCCCAATTCATGGGCAAAACGGTCATTTTACATCATCCTTCAAATTTACTCAACTAATCCCCGAATAATCATTCTAAATCCACAATTAATTCTTATTTAATCTCGATATTTGGGACGGGTCGTTACAATGGATCTTAATCATGATTGGTGGATTAGGTGTAAATTATATATATAATTAATCCCACCCACTTTCCATCTCCACCGTTCATCTCTACCTCCCCCTCTCATCTCCACCGTCCATCTCTCTCATTTGTTTATCATCATCAGACTTCACCATATTTCATTCTTCTTCAAACCCGAACACACAAACACACCACCTCACCACCATATTCATCTGTATTCGTGTGAGGAACCGTGAGTGTGACTGAGAGAGTGCGAAGCTGGAGGGACAGGGAGGACTTGACGATGACGGCCTGAGCCACGGTGGATAGGAACCGAAAAACAAAGAGGTAAGGTTTGGTGTGAAATTCGAATATGAGTTCTAGGAGTTGTTAGTTGATTTCATTTATGGAAATGGCTTTCTGGTGATCTAATGGGATGATAGGGATTGGAAATGGAGGGTGTGGAAGGTGCAAACGCCTTAGACGGCGACTGTGTTTTTGGGCCGTGAGGATCAAATCGAGAAGGTAAGTTTTTGATGGTTTTTCACGTGTTTTGAAGGCATAGGTTAATAGAAAGTGATGTTAGAAACCTATAGGAATTGAAAGGGACAAAAATGGATCGAAAATGGAGGAGATATAGCACTAGACCGGTCGCGCCGATCCGATCCAATCGAGAACCAGTGAACCGGTTCAGACCCGGTTTGTTAGAGGTAGGGGATGACACTGTGCAGAGCGCGTAGGCTTCACGCGCAGCCCCTTTGGCCAGCGCGTGAGGCACATGAAGTATATTATGGGGATGTGTTCAACATGACTTTTAATCTATTCGATGTAACGAATATTTTGAGACTGGTTTCGTGTCGATCGGGCATCGTCTCAATATAGTTCGGGATGTCCAAAGATTTAGGAGCTAGTTTAAAAATAGTTAAAAATTCGGGAAAACTACGGGGCTTCAATGAGAGGTTAATGAAGTAGTTAGTAACCTCCTAGTGTGATTTGGATAAGTTTAGGAGTCCCAGTGACGATGATTAGCCTAGGAGGCTTAGGCATGCATATCGAGGCGGCAACTAGGACGGTCTATGAGTGGACCTTGATTTCTAAACTGTGATGCATGCATAAATGTTTTATATGTTTTATAGATATGATTTCTATCATGATGATTATGGATTGGTGATTTACATAATTTCACGTATTTCGAGGTAATTTACGTATTTGCATGTATATCGAGGATTATGTTTTGCACTGATTATACGTGCCTATGGTTTCGGTAATGATTTAATGAAATGGTTTGGATTTGAAAAGGTAAATTCGGGCATGAGACCCATTTTTTTTGGAAACCCCCGAACTTGAAGTCCATTTAGTTGCGTTATCGGCCGGAAGCCCAATTGGTTCGTGAAATGATTTGGGATTTGAAAATATGGAATCGGACATGAGACCCATTTGATTTACGAACTCTCGGACTTGGAGTCCATTTGATTTAATAAGGCATCGAGTTGGAGGCCCAATTGGTTTACGAATCGGGCCAGAGACCCAGTTGGTTTAGGAAATCAGGCATGAGGCCCAGTTGGTTTACGAATTCAGGCTTGGGGCCCAGTTATGATTTACGATTGTGATTTCGGGTCGGGGACCCATAAATGGATTTCTAGTTTCATGACGGTTTATGGGGACCGGACATGGATCCTTTGAAAGGTTTGAAAGGTTTTGAGAACGATTACAAAATGGTTTTTCATATACCATCCTTTATATTATGGATTGTCTCATCCGGGAAGGGTCGTTGGCCTGGGTGGACCCCGGAGTAGTCACGGAGCACTAACTAAGTGGAGTTTCCCCCGTTGGGTACCTTACTCTCATGAAGGCTTATGGATTATAACCCCTAGGGATGGTCATTGATATGCAGACATTGACCTGGGTGGACCATATGGAGACTTGGGATTTGAGACCTCGAGTAGCACGCGCGTAGCTTTGGAAACCGTGACAGGATTGGTTATATGATATTGATAAACACGATTTCTTGGATTTTGATGAAATGGTGTTTTGTGAATAGTAAATGGATTTGGCCAATGACCCACATACTCGGATTTACGGTTTTGGGCTGAGTTCCCACATATGGTTGAATTGAATTATGGATTTGCGTAAATGGTTTTCGGCAAGGGCCAGTATGACTTGAAATTACGGAACTTAGGGTTGCGACCCTAATATTGGTTATTTGAATAAATGGTTTTCGTATGCATGCATAATTTTTAGTGAAGGACATAAATATCTTTATAAAATGTGTTTTTATGAACTTATTGATTTTCGTCCACTCATAGTCTTTTCTGGTTTTAATGCCCTTTAGGTTGATCACGGATGCAGATTGTAGCAGAGACCGAGACATCACACTCCTCCAAGAGATCCTGGCGCGCTCTGGAAGCTGGTCGGGCTGAAGGTTTTAATTTATCACTTGTCTGACACTTCGTGTTAGACGGGATCATGACACATCCCGTGTTAATCCCGGGGGGATTGAGATGGGTCGTGTCACCATACTTGATGAAAATAATGAAATTGACTCTTATTAGGAGTCCTAGTAGCCATTACTAAAAAAAAAAATTGGGACTCACAGATTGTAAATCAATGAGCATTCCCCTAAATCAGACAAAGAAAGAACAAATATGTATGATTTTTCTTTTATAGGTGATTTTACGGGACACATTTTTGCAAAAAACATCACCAATCACAAATAACATACAGAAAGGTTCTTCTGCCTGAGAAACTAGTGCAAAAAAATGAAGATGGGTCTGAAATAGAAACATGAAATTAGCCGAAGGCTCAACTCTGGAGTCCAAAGAAGGGCCAACGAATCTTTGGATGCTAACAAAAAGGCTCAATCTCTGAGCTTGAAATGAGAAGAAAGTATATCGATGTTGCAGATAGACGAAAGGTTGGGAAAGAAGATTTACTTATATGCCATCGAGTTTATTTATGTTTAATCTTCTTTTGTTCCTCTCAACAGCTCGCCAACATCGATGAAGAGAAACTCGTCCTCTTCTCCCATGGGGAACACCATCCTCGACACGTATTTCAAGTTCGTCTTATCCATAAAAATTAGGCCCCATTTGTTTTAGAAGCGCTTTAAATTTGGATTTCGTAATAAGGAATTGAAGAACAAGGCAATTAGGGCAAGCATAATTGGGGATGAAATTGGATCTCAATTTAAGGGGGAAGGAAATTTACCTTCAATGAAGGAAATTGGATCGAAATTGGATCTCAATTCACGCCTGGGTCCGCCTGTTTTCCTCTTCTGCTTCGATGAACGACGAGGGCATGGTTTCAATTTTCCTCGCAGTTGATTCTCTCCCGTTTTGCTCAATTATGCTTCGATCCCTTCAGATTTCCTGAGACCTGCAATTGTTATTTGGACAGGCCAATTATGCCCTTGCAAATAACGGACCAGCGTGAAATTTGACTACCAGGGGGCATTTTAAAACTGAAACCGTGTTCAGGGGGCAACTTGGGTTAGAATCATGTTCAAGGTGCATTTTGAGACTAAGCTGAATATTAAGGGGGCATTTTGAGTAAAAAGCCTAATATTAATAGTACTCATAACTCCTATTCTTATTTCAACCTTTGACACATAGCCAGAATTTAACATTAGAGGGACATAACAATTTCAATTATACAAATACCATTTTAATTCTAATAAAACAATGAGAGACATCAAATATTCCTAATTTTAACTCTAATAAAACAATAATTTAAGAAAATTCATAAGTTTCATTATCACTATAAACATTTATAAAAAAAAATAAGTGAAAAAAATAAGTAATGAAATATAAAATAAAACGGCAACTCTTTGGAAATATGGAGTAAATGCATTTTAAGAATATTTGTAGTTAGAAAAAAAAAATTAACAATACAAGTTGTTGATGTAGAAAATGTACCAACGAAACTGTAAAGACACGCATGCACAACAAGACACAAGAAAGTACGTGGATCACCCAAATCGGACTATGTCCACGATGTTGCCTCACTCTCATTAATAATATGATGTTTTGTACAAGTATATGAGGCTTGTGAGCCTTTGAGAGATAATAATATATGTAGAGAGAAGGGAGAGAGTGAGTTTATAGAGAGAGAGAATCCTCTTTAATGAGAAGGTGGAGTTCCTATTTATAGAAGTTGTCCAGGGTTTAGGTTATAGTAATAGTGATGGGTTTTAAGGCATGGTTCTTGTGTGATCTTTGAGGTCTTCTAGTGAGCTTAGCCCGTAATCCAGTTTAGTATTTTGGCAAGTCCGTTACTTGATCAGATTTAACGTCGACACAAGCAAATAAGGAATAAAAAGTTAAAAATTTAGAAATTTTAAATATATATATATATGTGGTAAATTAGTGTATGATCATTCTTCCCCTAAGGTTTTGAAAATTTCTAATCTTGTTTTTGCAAACGACTGTCTCCTTTTTGTGAAATATTTTAAATGTGCTTAATGCCTTCTCCAAAACTTCAGGGCACTAAATTAACTTTCATAAGTCCTCTCTGTATTCGGATTAGTTCCAAGAGACTCTCTATAGTCAATACTTTGGGAATCCAGCACAAGACTACTATCGGTAAGTACTGAGGCATTCATAATATTGTTTTTTTGGAAAGTCCAGCTGAATAGCACAAAATTACTTAATCGTTTTAATCAAAAGCTTGCGAGCTGGAAGAGTGCTACTTTATCCAGAGTCGAAAAATGACTTTAATTCATTCGAGTGTGACATGTATTGTCAGGACCCGACCCTCTTCTGTCAGGTCCCGATTTATCTAGCACGATATTGTCCGCTTTGGGCCTCCTTGCCCTTGCCCTCACGGTTTTGTTTTCGGGAGCTCACGGTGCAACTTCCCAGGGGGTCACCCATCTGGAATTGCACCAGCCTCAACTCGCTTAACTTTGGGGTTCCAATCCCCCCCCCCCCCCCCCCCCCCCCCCCCCCCCACCCCCAAAGCCACTGAGCTCCCAAAAGGCCTCATGCTAGATAGGTGTGTGCCTACACCTTTAAGGCACACCATGTAACGTCCCGTCCCGAATATCGGGATTTAATAATATTTAATTATGATTTACTAATCTGGGATTAGTTGGGTGATTTCGGACGAACTGTGCAAAATGACCGTTTTGCCCTGGGCGTGGGCAAAACGTTGACTTTTATTTCGGATGGTCAAATAGACTTTGACCGATGACCGTGACGTAGTTCGGGACGTCACGAGTTCATAGACAGGTGGCACGTTCGATTCTGACGTTCGTGGAAGAAGTTATGATGTACGGAAGTGCAAGGGCATTTTCGTAATTTGGCATATTAGGGGCCAAATGTTGACTTTTTGACCGGGATGTCCGATGGCCGAGGGCCAAGGACCGTTGCGTAGGTCTCGTCGATACGAATCCAACGACAGGCGGCACGTCGAAAACGGAGTTCGGGTGACCAAGTTACGGGTCACGGATGTCTGGGGGCAAAATGGTAATTTGTCAAACGGAGGGCAAAATGGTCTTTTACCATTGAATCTTGCTGCCTGACAGTGACATCTGTCACTTTGTCATCTTCTTTGCCCCAGATAACATGGAATCGTGTATTAAGGGAGACACAATTATTCTTACTTTAGACACTAATTCCCTAAATTGTGGGTTGTCTTAATGATTATCAATTAGCAGCTAATTAACCTCTGTCTCAGCTCCATTGTGCAATTGGGAGACTGAGGAAGCCGAATTGAGTGTGAGGCTCGAGTGACAGTGAGGCCCCTGGGTTAATTTTGAACCAAAAAATCGTGAAAATTGGGGGAATTGCGAATTCGACAATATGAGCGGTGAGGATCACAATTGTGGATTCAATTCGACTTCTGGGATTAATACGAACATCTCTGCAACGAAAACGACGAGAAATGGTGTCGAATTGTGGAAGAACAGAAGCTTCCATGGCAGCTCAAAATCGTGCTTGGGTTCAACGGGTTTGAGGTAAGTAATTCTTAAATTGACCTTGTAGAAATGTCCCTTACACTCTCACGATGCTAACTGAATGAATTAATTTGGAAAACAGGGACGATATCGTGAAACCCGAATTGAAAACCCATCAAGGATCGATCGAGAGTCGTGAGGATTTAGACCATGATTTGTGTAATTCGATTTACAGAACTTAAATGGTGATTGATTACAAGGGATCAATTGAAAGAACGGATTGATTTGATGTTGAATTGGGTGTGTTTGAACCGGAACCTATCGCGGGTTTTTCAACCCGTTTACCAGAGAAACGGGCGAGGATGGTAACTGTAGCAGTCACTGTAGCAGGCGCGTGGCTTTCACGCGCAGCCACTCACGACGGCGCGTGACGGCGCGTGGGCACGAATTTCGAGGTGAGGTCAACATGACTTTTGTTCTATGCAATGTAACGAACATTTTGGAATTGGTTTCGTGTCGATCGGACACCGTTTCGATATTGTTCGGGATGTCCGAAGGTTTTAAATCCAGTTTAAAAATATTTAAAAATTCGGGAAAATTACGGGACTTTGATAGGATGTTAATGAAGGGGTTAGTAATCCTCTAATGTGATTTGGACAGGATTGGGAGTCCCGGTGATAGTGGTGTGGCCCGGGAAGGCATATGCACGCGTATCGAGGCACTCGGTTAAACGGCCTGTGAGTGGACATTGGTTTCATAAATTCGATGCATGCATAACTGTTTTATGATTGTTATAATTATGATTAAATGATTTACTTTGGATATCGGTGAATTTTAAATGATTTCACGTATTTCGAGGTGAATTACGTATTTGCACGTAAACCGAGGTTTTCTGGATTTGCACCGATTTCCATAAATGTGGTTGGATATGATTTCATGAAACGGTTACGAACTTGAATAATGTAAAATCGGGCCAGGGGCCCAGTTAACATGTGGATCGGGCCAGGGGCCCAGTTAATTTGTGAAATCGGGCCAGGGGCCCAGTTGATTTCTACATACGATTGCGGGTCGGGGACCCTAAAATGGAATTGAATAAATGTTTTCTGGTTTACATTTTATATATGTTCACATGCTGGAATCAATAAATGGTTTTGATGATATTTCGGTTATGGCACGTTTCACGGTATTGGGCATGAGACCCGTTTGGTGAAACGTAACAATCGGTTCGGATTTTACCTATGTATACATATATGTTTTGCATGTGGATATCAATAAAATGTATTTAGTACTGCACTGTATAAATCCTTCCATATTATATTGTCTCCTCCGGATGAGGTACCCCGGAGAGGTCACGAACGTCTAGTACGTCCAGCGTCTATGACGCTAAGCATCGGGGATGCTGTACCCGAACGGGGTTCGGGGATTGAACTCGAAAATTGAGACCCGAGTGGCACGCGTAGCCTTGTGATTGTGACCTTATTGACGTCAGGGACGTCAGACATCAGGGATGTCGGATTGGAGTGTATAGTGCAGTGGCTAAAATTATGGTTATGGTTTATATTATATGCCTTATGGTTCATATTACTGGATTTATGAAATAACTCTTGGATTGACTTTTGGAAATTGGAACTATGCTTTGGTTTCCGGGCTAAGGCCCTAATGGTTATTTCTAAATAAATGTGTGATCATTGGTTTTTGGCGCATGCATATGGTTTTACTGAGGGGCATAAATGTCTTATAAATTTTTTAAACAGACTTGTTTATTTTCGTCCACTCACAGCTTTTGTTTTCAATGCCCTTCAGGTTGATTCCGGATGCGACTGCAGCACACCTCCTCCATCGATCCTTACGTACTCTGGAAGCCCGTTTGGGCAGTGGCAATAGGTTATCCCTTGTCTGACACCTCTTGTCAACGGGAGCATGGCACATTCCATGGTAATCCTAGGGGGATTGGGATGGGTCGTGTCACACCACCATTCCCTTCCCAGACCATTCCCCCTCGCAGGAATGTGGGATTGTTCACTGTTCCCTCTAGGACACGGGTCTTACAATCCACCCCCCTTAGGGCCCAGCGTCCTCGCTGGCACACTACCTGGTCGGGGTCTGGCTCTGATACCAAATTTTCAGGACCCGACCCTCTTCTGTCAGGTCCCGATTCATCTAGCACGATATTGTCCGCTTTGGGCCTCCTTGCCCTTGCCCTCACGGTTTTGTTTTCGGGAGCTCACGGTGCAACTTCCCAGGGGTTCACCCATCTGGAATTGCACCAGCCTCAACTCGCTTAACTTTGGGGTTCCAATCCCCCCCCCCCCCCCCCAAAGCCACTGAGCTCCCAAAAGGCCTCATGCTAGATAGGTGTGTGCCTACACCTTTAAGGCACACCGCCATTCCCTTCCCAAACCATTCCCCCCTCGCAGGAATGTGGGATTGTTCACCGTTCCCTCCAGGACACGGGTCTTACATGTATGCCTAATCATGTCTTGTCTGTTTTTCCTTATTCTAAGAAAGTTATCAAGGGTTTTAACTCTGCTTGCAGGACTTTCTTTGAGGCAATAGTTCTAATGTCCCCTCTGTTGCTTAGGTAGATGTCAGTTCCTCTAAATCCAAAGGTGGTCTAGGTGTGCGACCTATTTAAAGGTTTAATAAAGTGGCCCTGGCCAAACTTGGCTGGAAAATCTTAACTCAACCTAAGAATTGATGGGTTAAGCTTGTGCAGGCTAAGTATTTCGAGCGGGCTATTAATTTTTTCCTTTACCCAAAAAAACAGAATAACTTTTAGCTTGGAATGTATCCTGGATGCCAGAACTATTCTCTTTAGGGGTATCCATTAGATTGTTGGTGATGGTATAAAAATTAATTTCTGAGGTTTGAATTGGGCTTTCCCTTTTCCTTTAGCTAATTTGGTGGATCTTACTTCTATTGATCAATATAACTAGTTCTTAACAGTAGATAAGTTTATTCACAATAATAACTGGAACGTTTCGGCTCTAAGGAGTTTAATTTCTGAGGAAGTTGTTAATGTCATTCGGGCTATTTCTTTATCTTCTTCTTCCTCCTTGCAGGATGACAAATTTGTGTGGGGCCCTAATCCAAAGAGGAAATTCTCTATTAAATTTGCATGTGCTTTCAGGAACAACATATTTATTTTCATCTGGAGGCTGGTTGTCTTAACAAGACGTGGAAGCTGTGTATCCCCCCTAAACCTAAATTCTTTGCTTGGCTCCTCCTTCGACGACGACTGAGTACCCGGGATCGCTTGAGTCATCACATTCCTGATGTTCCCCCTAACTGCCCTTGGTGCATCAACCAGATTGAATATGCTCATCATCTCTTTATCGAGTGCCTTTTTTCTACGGAATGTTGGAACTATACGTAGGATCTTGCAGGGGGTAGATCGAATACTCTTTTGCTGGAGTGGCTTAAATCTCGTAATGCTGTTGATAAGTCAGGTCGACCCTCTGAATTTGGTAATACCCTTGTTATCTGTTAGCTCATTTGGAAGACTCGCAATGACTTTATCTTCTCAGGAAAGGAAACTAAACCTTTTAGTATTAGTATTGCTGCAAGATCATGGATAAACTCGTTAAGGCTAACTTCTCCAGATTCATGCGTGATAGATCGAATTTGAATGCCATCAGTTGGAAGGTTCCTATTGATAGGTTTGTTAAACTTAACTTTGATGACTCGGTTATTCATAATGGAAAGGCTGCCTCTGGCTATATTACTCGTGATTGGCGAGGCTTTCTTATCTTTGATGCCACTAAGAATACTAGATTCACTGATATTCTGACCGCGGAAGGCCATGCTTTGGTGGATGGTCTGAAGAAATATCTCTCCCTCAACTATCGGAATGTCCACGTGGAAGGTGATTCCAAAACCCTTATTGACGCAGTGAACAGCACCATTGCTATTCCTTGGCAACTGCATACTTTGGTTAAGCAGATTATGCATCTTTGAGTCAATTTCGACTGTATCTCTTTCAAACATATTTACCGAGAAGCAAACTTTGTCGTGGACGCCCTCGCTAAGTTTGGCCACAATTGTCAAGATAGCCTTTCGTGGGTTGCCTCTCTCCCAGCTTGGGCTCGTGGTGCTTGGTTGTTTGATTTTTTTGGTGGTGGTTGTTCTTGCGGCTTTGCCTTGTAATCTTTCTTTAGCATAAAAAAGTAATAAATTATGCATGGGAGATAAAAAGATCCACATATATATATACATATACATATATATTATTCTATGATAAACATATAAAATATAACCTAATTATATATATATATATATAGGAAACAAAATGAACAAATTGGAGTGGAGCAGGGGCCCAAGCTCCCCTTGGCCCTATAGTAGCTCCATCGCTGGTTATAGAGAATCCAACCTAGGACAAGCAGAATGCATAATAGTGTTGGGAACATCGAACTACTAGATTATATTGAGATGTATAATTTGATATATACTTTATGCCAAATCACAATTATTTTTTTCTAAAAAATCTCTCACCAAATTCAAATGAAATAATACATTTAGTCCATCATAAAACTTTTAAACCTTCGGGGGGGTCTGTTTGATGGTCTGTTCAGCATTGTTTTGTAAACTAGTTTACAAAAACTGTGTTGAAATATAAAAATTGAATTCAATTATAGATAATCAATTATACGTATTCAAACCTTTAGAGACGACAGTGGTGGTGGTAGGGGATGGCGATGGGGGTGGAACTAAGGGTTGTGCAATGAGGTTGATGTGGTGGTTGTGGCAATCGTGGTGTGATGAGGTGGCGACATTGTTCTATGGTGGTGTGGTGGTGGCGACGGTGATGGGGTAGTGTTGGCGACGATATCAATGATGGAGGTGGTTAGTGATTGTGATGAACTGATGATACTACGATAATATTGTGGTGGTCTCTTATGTAGTATTGTATACAATTTTTGGAAAGAAAAAAAGTATTGTTTGTATCTGTTTCTTTATTTTTTTTATTTGTGTCATTAAAATTCAGAAAACATAAATTTGGTGTATTCTCAAACGTAAGAAATTTATTATATCATGTGTTTCATTTTCTAAAATAATTTTAAAAAAATAAGTTACCAAACATGCTTTAGAACTAGTTTTGTATTTATAAAACAAAAAATTGTTTTGCAAATGATGCTAAATGGGCCCTTAACAATCATAAAACACGGTAAGAAATGCTATGATAAGGAATGTAATTGAAAAATACAAAGCTAGGAAGATCACATTTATAGACCAAATTTTGGAGGGTGTATTCAATTAGAACATTTATATATTTGTAGAGACTTTAAGAATATAAGTATATTCAATTAAGACATTTAAATGTTTTAAAAGACTTTTAAAAACTCACGGTGTATTCAATTAAGACTTTTAATGTTATTAAAAATGTCAAAACAAATTTTGAGACATTTAATTAGAACTTATTTTTTAAAGACTTGTTTAGGTTGTGGACTTTGAGAGATTGAGCGTTAAAAATATAAATATGATAAGGCAAAAAATTTCCAACTTCAGGAGGAGAGATTTACTTGTGAACTTCACAAAACTTTTTTTTTTCAAGAACGTCCCCTTCTTCCGAAAAGGTTCATTTCATAGTAAAAATTAATTTGGAGAAACATGCACCAAAAAGTGGCAAAAAAATACTTATTTCAGTGCATATTTTTTGGGCATAATTATGCACACCTTTTCCATAAATCATCAGTTTTACTCATTTTTGCTGCGGTGTTCTTTAGTTTTTTTGCCACCAAAAGTTGTCTTAAGCTTTTAGTGACAAAAACTTCATAGCAATCTCAGATTTTCCAGAAAAAGCAAGAAAAATTGCAGAAAATCCCATAACCATCTTATAACGATTCAAAAGCATCTAACATATTCAAAAACATACAATAGATCAATTCTGGATCATTCTAATAGAAAAAAAAAATGTGATAAGTGTGAGTGTATGATACCAGCCTTTATTAAATGTGTGACTCAAGATGATAATGATGGAGAGATAGACTTAACTATTAATATTCAGATGAAAGAAAACATTACAAGAAGAGAGAATAAAATGGAGAAATCACAATGTCCACTAAAATTTGTTAATATATATCCTTAAAAATTGTTCAAATAAAGAGAAAACTCAGAATATGATTTATAAAAAGTGTTTGGATAATACCCAAATGTTTGTACCAATTTAGAAAAAAAAATTAAAATTTCTTTAAAAAATATTATTTAAAAAATATCTTTAAAAATATTTAGATATCCTTATCGAATACACCCCTTTACAAACGCACGCACATCAATATAGGTAAAACTCACAAATATAAGTGGAGTCCATCTATATTTGTGTGTACTTAAAAATGTAGTTTATAAAATATGGTCTCCTTAGCATTATTTCAATTGAAAAATGATTCCTTCAATTCAATTAATTATTTGTATTCGAAACCGAATTAAATTGAACCAAACAAACGAAATTTTTTAGTTTAAATGCATCATAAATTCGATTGAAAGTCTAATATTATACCTTATTCTCACTATTCGCTCACTTTGCACTCTAAATTAGTCGAGTTGGTCTAATTAACACCTTTCATGTTAAATTTAAATATTTTCAATTAAAAATAAGGAAAAATATAATTAAATAGACCTAAATACCCTTAAAATTAAAAAAGAGATCTAATTTCATCTTCTTCATTCGATTTGATTCTCGGTTAGACTAAACTAGGCAAAGGGGTTGAGATTGAGCTAAAATTTAATTCTTCTACGATGAAACTTAAAAAAATAAAAAATAAAAAATCAGAGGGAGTGGGAATAGGAATGGGACATCGGATAGTGGGCTTCTCAAAGTTTACACAAAACCCGATATCCATTTTCTTTCTAACAAAACAGATATTAAAGTTAACAACCAAAAAACTGTGAATAGGGAGCAGCAAAATTGGATTTGGGTCACGCCAAAATTTGCAGGAAAGCGGAGAAGAGCATGCAAATGTTGAGGGATAAATATGAGGAGTTAGGGTTTGAGTTTAGGTCGGTGGCTGTGGCGGTTAGGGAGGGTGAGATTAGGATTGGGAGAGTTGATGCCCATGTATTGGATGCTAACTTGCTGGAGATCGAACTGCAGCTTCTTGGGTTTGACGGCGAGGATGTTGACGAGGGTGACAGCCATGACAAGAAGTGCTAAGAAGGAGAAGAGTAAGAAAAGGCAGCAACAACAACCGTTGAAGGAAGCGGAGAAGGAATACGACATTAAGGGGGTAGTGCTGGTGGTCGTTGTTACTGTGGGATGGCGGCGATGGTCATCGCGGTAGGGCCCTTGGTCTGTGCTCGTCGTTAGGTTTGGGCCATTTGGGGTTAGGTTTGGGCCATTTGGGCATCTCTCCCCCCTCTGCGTCTGGATTCTGTTTCTTTTTCTCTTTGCTTGATATTGAAGAGAGATAAAAAAAAGGGGAAGGAGATTGGCTTTCAGTGACGTTGCTTGAGAATTGAGAGTGAGAAAGATAAAATAGCGCAAATAATTTACTTTGAAGATGAAGAATTGCTCAGATTATGTGAGGGTGATGAAAGGGATGAGTTTATATTTCCTTTGAAGATGAAGAATTGCTCAGATTATGTGAGGGTGATGAAAGGGATGAGTTTATGGTTTCAAATGTGAGCATTCTCAATTGTTTTATTTTTTGCCATTTTTAAGTAATTAAGAATATCAGCCTTTTGTGTAAATTTGAGGGCTTGGAGATTTATGGTTAGGATTTTTGAGTTATTTTAAGGATTTTAAAAATTTTCATGTATACAATCATGACTTTTAAATGTTTTAAAAAATTTAGGTGTATTTAATTTAGACATTTTAAGATTAAAAAATGTCTATATAAATACCTAAGGTCATAAAATGTTTTTTCTTCACTGCAGTGATTTTTGGAGAACCCTACTAACCCTACCAAGACATTTTTTTCTCCTCCTTCCTATGATACAAGCCACTTCCTAGTGCAGATAGAAATATGAAGCAAAGCCCCAGAGGGACAGCACGGTCGTCATCACCTTTATTCCATCATATGCTATCATTGAAGAAGATTACATCTCAAAATCCAGACCTATTAGCACCTATGTGGAAAGTTTGCCATGCTATAGCTGTGCGGCCGCCCAACGTCTAAACCTCTCATATGCAACTCTAGCTTTCACACCTACAAATCGTTGTATTCATCAAATATGGATGTCAGGCACCACCTCTTCAATTTCTTCAAGCATCCCACCATGCACTAGGTTGATGCTGAAAATGTGATCAAAGTAATTAACAGCCATCTACCGCTTCAAATGTTATGGATTGCTCTGAACCAGAAAAATGAATATTTAAGAAACCAGTAGTGTACATACCTTCCCTCGTTTACAATGAATTAAGATCGGATAATTCCTTACATCTGCAATGGGAACAAGTAAATCAATGTAAGCATATCATGAGGCTGTAGTTCTAGTAAGGTAAGAAAATAAGAGAAAAGTTGGTTCTTGTAGTACCAAGGACAACTCTTAGTGCTTCACGAATTGTATCCTCTGGGATGTTCACAAAAAGCTCATGAATGTTGAAGCAAAGTTTAAATATTAGTTTGTAACGTACTGGATGTCAAATCATGTTATAATTAGGAACTTCATTTTGCATTCATACAATCAAGTAAAGATGCATAAAGATGGATTTTGATTCCATCATTGTTTTTAAGAAATGAAGGAAAAGTGGCGCTCGATTAGTTTTATCATGTCATGTTGGCTAAAAGTAAGACACCCTTATTGAAGCTTAGACAATAAAAAGGATTGAGAAAATAAATTGTTAAAAAAATTCTTTGACATTCATGTATTCTAACAAATATTCTGTATTTCAGCACATACACCATTATTGCACACCAATCTTGTCGACAACCCCAAAATTTTGAAACCTCTTTATATCTAGCTCAATGCAAATAACATGCTTCCACTGGAAATCCAATGGCAAACTTTGGGGAGGTCATCCATACGCTATAGTTGTGTTGCCATCCATATGTTATATCCACCTTCGTTATAATACTGTTGTCTCAAGAGTATAGAAGCAGATTGGTCGGAGAGGACAAAGAGTGTATAGATAGCCGTAAGTACCCATCATTTAGAATCTCTAGGTTGAAAAATTGTCGCTTGGTGGGCGATTTTCTTGAACTCAATTGTATTATCTTCTTCAGCTTCTTCAACAGCTGGTGTGGAACACAGTTTTGATTACTAAGAATTCCTTTTTATTTTGTGCAAAGAATCATATAAACACAAAAGATCAGAAAATCTTTAGGTACATTATATAAATCCGACTTACCTATGATGTGAGCATGTGAAGTCTCTTTGTGTTTATGCTCAAATAAAAACATGAAGGATGTCCTAGGTGGGGGTTGATTTGGTGAGATGAGATGAGATGTATGATTTGATTTTGATTTCACTGAGGCAGAAAACTTGTAATCTAAAATGTCCACCTTTGTTAATATATGTCCACCAATTTTTCAATATATGTTCACAAACAATTCTCCAAATAAAAAGAAAGTTTAGGATATAATTATAATTTTTTTTAGGATAATATCTAAATGTCCCTAACAATTTTATAAAATTTCTAAAAAATCCTTAAAATCTGTTATTAAAAAAATATTATTGACAGAACTCTGTAACCCTAATTAAATGCACCCTCCTTATTCTAGGTAGACCACGGTGCTTGATGAGCTTAGAGCCCGAATTTTCATTTCCCCCAACGTTTGAGGATGTAATGTGAGGAATAATGAAAATATGGTGCAATATGTACTGCCAATCGTGGCTTGTCCGTGATGGAAATAAGAGAGAAGAAAAAGTCAAAATAGGTCCAGCTTGCTCTCTGTGGAATCCCGGTCCCAAAAAATCACAAGTAGGGTTTCTCCTAATTCCTAAATCCTAATCCCATCTCCTCTATCTCTGCTACCTTCCAATTCGGACCCAATTGGACCATCGTAAAGAGATGGATCTAGCGGTGGTCGGCCGCCACGCGCTCTTCTTCGACGACGACACCAACGCCGCTTTCGTTAACTCACGCGACGCCCTCGTCGAGTGGAACTCCCTCTTCATCGACCGTTATGATGTTCGCCATCTCCTCCCGAACACTCTGCCTCCCTTCACGCGCCGACGACATCTCATGCGCTCCTCCTCTTCGCCACCGCCTTACCTTGATGCAGCCCAGGAGTTCGAGCTCGATCAGGAGCGATACCTCGATTTGGCCTCGCCGTCTGAGGAACAAGAACAAGAGCAAGGTAATTTAGTTAAATAGTTATTACATTTGTTTTAAACTGAACTGATTGTCTTATTGTTAATCGTTGAAACTTAGAATTTACAGAAATGCTTGTTTGTGGAGAGAGTAGCGATGCAATAGCTTTGATTTGGTATTTGTTAGATTTTTCCTTCTGGGAAACTAGATATTCGAGAGAAAATTGTAGGGGAGCATTTTAAATTTAATGATGAATGGTTTTTTGTTTTCCTTTTTCAAAAAGTAAGATCTCGGGAAAATGTTTCTTTAGTTTTAGGCTGTTGTAGATGAACTGTGGTTCTGTTTTGTGCTTAATGAGGTTTTAATAGAATCAAATTAAAGCTATGCACTTGAAAGTGGTAATGTGGATTTAACTCATTGAGAATCCAAGAAAAACGTAAAAAGAGTTTTTTTTTTTTCCCCTTACACCCATTTATCAGCTCAAATTGAAGAGCAAAGGGGTATGGGGACGGGGCATTGAAGAGTGTGCAAATATAATTTTTGGCATTCAACTAGCTATTTGTTAAACAATTCATGGTGATTGATTAAGTGTGGACTTTATACGGAGAAGTATCAATGGTTAGAAACCACTGCACAGTCAGATGGAGTTATGAAATTATCAAACTTAAAGTATGGAATTTTGGTTACTTCATTATATCTTTTGGATTGTTGGAACCTGTCTTGCTTTTTATGGAAATTGGAAATGAGCTACATTCTGAGAAGAAAGTTTCTTTTTTGTTTTCGTCATTATTCTTATTGTCTTTTGGAGTTGGGGTCGTGTGTGTGTGGGGTGGGGGGGGGGGGGGGGGGTGGTGGGGTGGTGGGGTGGTTGTTGTTAAGTATTTTCCATGTTATTTCTTTTTGCATTATTCTGTTTGCAGGATCGATATTTCTACGGTTGCATATATCAGAGACACAAGTAAGATCCTATGTGACTGCTTTTCTTTTTCGGTTGCTTCCATTCCTTATGCTAGCTTGCTGTGTGTGTCAATGAACCTCCATTGGGTGGATATAAGTTGTTTGGAAGAATGATTTTGATTAGAAAACCTTTTATATATAGATGCAGGATATGATTCAAAAAAGGCAGAGGCTGCTGGCTTCCATTCTGTTGGCTTTTCATATGGAAACCCAGATGAATTTACTGAGCAGAAGAATAAAGATACTGGGCCTGTATTTTGTCCATCCTTTCCAGTGCCGGAAAGCTTACTTCAAAACCTTGTAAGTGTACTCCCTCATGGTTCCAATTTGTCTGTGTATGATTTCGTATGACCTGGATATCATTGTTTGTTTGATAGTTAACGAATGTGGCCAGATGATAACTGCTAGGGTGCATGTGTTATTCTAAGGCTTACTATGTCTTAGTTTCAGATGCTCGGAGAAGGCATGCCGTTCTTGTGACCCAAGGGGCTGTGCAGGTGGGATTAGGATTGTAGAAATTTATTGGATCTTTATCGCTTGTAAGAAAAGGGGGAGAAATATATCTTGGTAGAGTTATGTTGCTTGATCTTATGGTTATGTGATGTGAGGTTCCGAGGGTTTATGTTGGGTTTTCTATTATTTTTTATCTTTCTTCTTTTTTCTATTGATTTGAAACTTTTACATCTGGAATTCCTCAGTGTTCTGAAAGATTATTTTTCTGTTTTTCTTCCCTCAGCCTCCAACAGAAAAGGTACATCAGATCATTGCAAGAACTGCCAGATTTGTCGCCATGCATGGTGGCCAGTCAGAAATTATTTTGAGGGTGAAACAAGGAGACAATCCAAAAATGGGATTCTTGATGCCTGACCATCACCTTCATGCCTACTTTAGGTTTCTTGTTGGTCACCAAGAACTACTGGAGTATGGTACTGGTGGAAAAACTTTAGATGAAGAGAAGAAAGCTGAGCCTGGGCTTGATCAGACAGGAGGTGCATTGTCTTTGCTTGGTTCTGTATATGGGTCTGGAGAGGACGAGGATGGTGTAATTGAGGATGCACCGATTAATGCATCTGTTCCTTCAGGATCAGAACAATTAGAATTGCCCGGAAATGTAGCTGGGAAAAATGATTATGTTTCCAAGAGTTCATGTATGACTACGAAAGAGAAAGTTAACGTCATAAAACATAATCGTAGCGTTATAGTTAATGGTGGAGCTATCAGTGGGATGAAGAAAGAAAGTAGTGCCTTGGGACCATTTTCCACTGCTGCTAATAAGTCAGAAGCTCCTGCTATTCCTAGCTCACCAAAAGTTGAACCACCCTTTTTGGAGCCACCATCTGATCAAAAGAGAGTGGTTGATAAAATAGTTGAGTTCATATTGAAAAACGGTAGAGAATTTGAAGCTGTTCTGGTTGAACAGAACTGTAAACATGGAAGGTTCCTTTTCCTTGTGCCATCTGACCAGTATCATCCTTACTATTTAAAAGTTCTTCAACAAGCTCAAGAGGTACGTACACCCCTCCCCCCCAAAAAAATAAATTTATCCGTCATCCAGTAATTTATTTAGTGTGGTAGTGTTTCTAAGATTCATAGTATATTTTGAGTCTTATATCGCATTGTAATGGGAATGGTTATTGGTGTGTTTCATGCTTTCTGCATTCATTTACATTTTGGTCAACAGTAAGATGCTATTTAATTTATGTTCGGCAAGAAGAGAAAGTGAAACACTTGGTAAGTCCCAGCTAAAGAAAAATATAAGTTTAGAATTTGTGTGGATGAATGAACCTTCTTGCTCTTCCATCCGCTTTATGCACATGTACTTCAAAGCCAATGGATTGCCAATCAATGTTTCATTTACGAGTAATCCAATAGTTTATAAGCAGATGAAAATCTTTGTGCATGGTAATTTTTCTGTTGAATGAATTCAGATCTTGTGGGCAGCCGGTGACAGTAGTCCCATTAGTACTAGTTTGAATTTCTTTTAGACTTAAATTTTCATGTTTATAATGGTTAAATGTACCTTGAGAAAATCTTAGGTTTGTTGATGTCATGCTTTTCTCTGTATCTTTTGTTTTTAACCTCTGACTGAATGATCTGCTACTCTTTTCACATAGTTGATATTCATGAGCGTCTCTTTTCCCGCAGTCGAAGATATCTGGAAAGGGCATGGTTTCTGAGAAGCATCAGTCAGTGCATGTAGCGGACAGGAAAACTGTTGAGGAAGGTGGTGCTGTATCCTCAGGATCTGCTGGTCATGGTTTGCCGTTTGATAATGACAAGAAGGAGAAATTTAAGATGGTTATCAGCAAGTCAAAGAAGGATGGACTTGAACCACCTTCTAAAGCTGAACAGCCTCAGCCTGGAGTCACCCTGGATGCAGCTGCAGCTATTCTTCAGGCAGCCACAAGAGGCATTAAGAATCCAGGTCTAGAGATATTCCCAAAATCATCTAGTGGTTTAGGTCGAGGCTCTAGCAATGAGGGTGGGCAAGCTTTGAGCTCCGGGAGTCTGCATATATCTCAACCTCAAACTTCCATTCGAAAGACAAGTTGTTCTGGGGAACCTCACGTTCCCGTCCCTGTTGCCAAGGCTATTGCAGAGACGGCTGCTGTTGCTGCTGCAAATGAGGCCGACTCTTCTGAAGCATCCTTGACCAGAGAGCAGAAGCTGAAGGCTGAGAGATTGAAACGTGCTAAGATGTTTGCAGCCATGATTAAAAGTGGATCTGCACCATTGAAAAGTGAAACACCCCATGGCTTTTCGGTTGAACCACCAGAATGTGGGGTTTCCTCGTCAGGTAATCAGATTTTAAATCTTTCAGCCAAAGAAAGAGAGGGTAGTTCAATTCCGTTAGAAGCTGATATATCGGATAAGGTTGAGGAGCTTGAGAAGAAACTTTCAGTCGATGAATGTAATGAGCGACGATCAAGGAGGAGCTACCGCACCAAATCTAATAGGCATGACGGAGAAGAAGGTGACAATGACTTAGAATCAGAAGAAGAGGAAGAAGATAGAAGGGATTGTAAGCACTCGAGTAAGAAGCGTCGGTCTCGGCATTCTTCAGAACGTAGTAGGGACAGGCATAAGCACAAAAGGCATTCCTCTCATAAGGACAGAGATTCTGGACGCCGTAATATGCATGAGAGTTCTGATGATGAAAATCACCGGCACTCACGGCATAGTAGGCATAAAAAGAATGGCTCCGATGATGAACATCTGCCTGTAAAAAGGCGTAGGCATGATAGCTCCTCTGATAAAGATCGTCGCCGGCATAAGCATGGTAACTCCTCGGAGGATGGGCATCGGCACCGGCACTGGCACCGCCATAGATCTGTAAAACATCGGAAACCCCAGGCTGGAAAAGAAGCGGATTTAGAAGAAGGGGAGATGTATACAAAGTCGGATCAATCGAGAGGTAGTGAGGGTGATCATGCTAGTAGGGAAGCTTCTGTTGATTTGTTGAATTTGGGTCAAATTGGAAGAGCTCCATCTCAGCCTTTTCAAGCCACGGAGGTTTCCGACGATCTTAGAGCTAAAATTCGAGCCATGTTGATGGCAACCTTGTAAGAAAGGTGCCATTCATTTCTCTTTTGTTTGTAAAATAGTTCTTCAATTCATTATCACTCTCTATAATATTATTTCGATTTCACAATGCTCACATCTTTGAACCTTTTATGAAAATTTGGGAGTCCGAAAACCTCAGACTAAAAAATCCCAACTCTTTTAAAAATTGTTATTTCTAATATTTCAAGGCAGCAGATGCAAGCAATAAGAAGAACTAGCATTGTTTGTTACCATGACCTTCACTTTGGCCATTGGCCAACTCGTCGTGACAATCACGGTAACACCACCACTCCACTGTCATGGCCGCCACCTTTGCCGCCTCGGTAATCACCTCCACCACTATTAGTCATTTACAGATCGAGCACCCTACCCTCTCTATCTAATTTAATTGTAAATTTACAATCAAGCAGAGACTACACATGCTCATATGTGCTTTTATCATTTGAAATTCCTTAATTTGTGATTTATCTATTATATATGCAGATCCATATAAAAATTGTATTTCAAGGATACCCCGGATGAAAAAGGATGGTAAAGAGAACGGTATCCAATAGTAGATCATTTGAATGCTTTGCATCTAATCATTTGAAATTCATTAGAAGTTTGAAGTTCCTTATTTTCAACTAATTTAGGCTAAATTCTTGGTATTTTGTTCCAAACATAGCCATAGGGTAATGTTTGGACGAGGCTTCAAAGTACCGAGAAATTTACTTTATACTACTACGAAATAGTCCTGTTAATTGGTTCGAAAAATCACACCAAACCGAAAAATACCGAACTAAGGAAAAATTAAGACCGTTTGGAAAAAATCGAACCAAACTAGACTGAACCAAAAAGATGGTAAAACCGGACCAAATTGGTCCAAACCGGCCCAAAACGAATTAGTTATATTTTGTACAAAACAACATCGTTTTGCATGAAATCCTAGACGACCTAGCGTCCCCCTCTCCCAGTTTTCAGTTTCTCTCCCCACTTCGAATTGTTCGAAGTTCGACGGCCCCTCAGAGACTCAGATAGACCTCCCTCCTTCCTCATTCCTCACACGGTCACTCACACCAGTCCACACTCAAACAAGTGAGAGAGGTAATTGAGCTCTGCTATTTTTAGTTTCTGCCCAGTTGGTACTGCGAGGTAATTGATCACAAGTTGGTGATGCCTTGGAGTTGGAACCTCTGTCTCTCTCTTGTTCAAAGTGGACTTGCACAACAGTCCTCAATGGCATTCGCTCATTTTTCACAGCATGAGCGCGTACTTGCGGCGACAACTTTCTCGTAGTCCAAAATGCGGCAGAGGTGCTTCTTGTCTGCCTTGCTCAGATCACCATGCTCCTGCTTAATATACAAATTATATGCTTCTTGTTCAATGTTCATTACTCAATTCTTAGCCTAACTATCAATTACTTATTATATATGGCAATGACATTCACTCTTAACCCAACTTTCTTAGTGATTCTAAACCATACTACATACCTTGAGATAAATGTTAATAGCCTGGTAGATGTCATGGTAATAGTCCCTTACAATATCTAGCAAAGCTTCCGCCAGAGATACCACTTTTGAAACTGGCATCTTGGCATCCCTCGCAATGACTTGAAGGTAAGAATCAATCAGTTTTCCAACCTTTCTTATTGTTTCTAAAAACTGGGCAGATGCCGGTTTTACCCGAAACCGAATCGAACATTTCGGTTTCAGTCTTAGCCGGTTTTTCGAGGAAAAACCGAATCGAACCGAAACGGTTTCCATTTTAGTAAAAAAATCGAATAAAAAAACCGATTAATAGGGCTACTAAGAAATGCACAATTCACAATTGAATAGGGTGATTGTAAGTAACTAGTTGACTAACTAGAAATGATACACAACTTGAGCATAACAAAATCACAATAAAGATTGAAGTCTATAATAGCTGAAATTATCTCCAAATGTCGTACAAATCCTATCTCGAGGGAGAAAATCGAGAACCCCATCCTTCCCCATCTGATAAAGCTGAAATTATCACCAAATGTAGCCTAAATCCTACCTCGAGGGAGATTTGATAAATTGAGGCTTGCACATTGTTCTATCTTATACTCTAGTACTCGAAATTTATGGATCTCAATCTTTACGTCACACGATGATAAAGACAGACCTCTAAAACCCTAGCAGGGCTATTAGTCGCTCGGGGCCCATCCCATCCGAAAGCTACCATTTTTTTTTAAATTATCGTAAAAATTATGAAATATTTGAATATATGTATATTAAAAATATCATAAAAATTGTGGAACTTTTTTGTTTTTGTTTTTTAATTATCAAAATTTTAATACGTCTATATTTTTACATAGCATTTTAAAATATAATTAAATACAACAAAATTTTTAAGAATCTTAAAAACTTAAAAACAATTCATAAAAAGTTAGAATAAATACAACTAGAATTCATTAAAATCCTAAAATGGAATACGCTGAATTTAAAAACTTCCAAATATTATTTAAAATCTGCAATTAAGTACGCCCCCTCATTATAGAGGGTTCTGGACTTTCTTTAACACGAGCACGAGCATCCTCTTTGCGCAACCTCTAAGGAATAAAAATTGAACAAACTTGATTTTCTATATTTTCTTCAATGGATGCTGAAACGGCCACCGAGCTTGTGAAGCAAGGGCTGACGCTTCTCCTCCTCGACGTTCCTCAGAACACCCTCTTTGGCATCGATACGCAGGTAAACTACTTACTATGATTTGTTTGGTTGCTGAGAAAATGACAGAAAATAACAACACTTTGGAAAGTAGGTAATTAACTCTTGAGCACTTTGTGATGTGTATGTATCTACAGATGTTTTCTGTTGGCCCGGTTTTTAAAGGCATAAAAATGATTCCTCCTGGTCCTCATTTTGTGTTCTACAGTTCATCCACCAGGTTTGCTTTTCTCGCTGATTATGTGATATTTTGAATGTTAAATATTAGTTGATTGAGTGGAAATTATGTACTTCACTATTTTATTTGTAGCAACTTTATGCTGTATTTTAGTTTTATATGTGTTTTGTATGTTTTGTTTTGTTGGCTTTCACAGAGATGGCAAGGAGTTCTCACCGATTGTTGGGTTTTTCATTGATGCTGGGCCATCTGAGGTTGGTAATTTGGCTAAAAGGTTTTCGTCCCTGAACTTTAATCAAATGTAGAACGATGGTCATTCCATCAATTTTTTGAATGTTTTTATGTTGAAAAGGTCAAGTGGAATGACATCTCTGCTCTTACCTTTAACAGAAAACATTAAAAAATATTGGCTAAAGGACCATCATTGCACATTTGGGTAAACTTTAGGGACGGAAAATTCTAATATTGAAGTTTAGGGTCGGTTGGTAAAATTTGGGTAAAAATAAGGAACGAGGACAACGTTTAGCCTAGGAATTTATAACCGCTGGTCAATTGGGTTAACATTGAACAGAAATTTTTTTGTACCGTGACATCAAAGTGTATGAGCAGGACTGTTCTTTATCATGTAACAGGTAATTGTTCGTAAGTGGGATCAACAAGGGGAACAATTAGTGAAACTACCAGAAGAAGAGGTTTGTATTCTTATAGGTTACATTACTTTGTTACTTTATTGTCTCCACCTCATAGTATGGAATCATAGTGATCCCAAGTAATGGTTAACACTCTGGATTGAAATTGTAACCCCAATCACCTAGACGCTCCATAAAGCTTAAGCTTACTAGAAAAGGTTGAGGCAAGTATCGGAACTATAATGGTTATGAATCACTCTTTTAAGTCTGGTTTCTGAACTGAAACAAGATAATGTGGCCGATATTGCTTTGGGAGGTCATAATTCTCTCGTTTGTTTTTCCATTTTCATTATATTAGTGAAGAAATTAAGTTCTAATAGGAGCTAGGGGGAATTTGAGATTTTTCTATGCTAGAACGAGTGCAGTAGTGATTTTCTTTGTTTCAGTTAATATTTTCTTCTCATGTCTATCATTTTTGTCCCATCAGGAAGAGAGATATTCCCAAGCAGTTAGAAATTTGGAGTTTGACAGACATCTTGGTCCTTATAATCTAAGCCAGTATGGAGATTGGAAGCAGTTATCTAATTACATTACAAAGAGCATTATTCAACGGATTGGTAAGCATTATTGATAACTTGAATGGCCTATAATAATAGTTATTGTTGATTTCATTTTTCAATTGCTTCCATCGCCTCTCTCTCTGATTGGCTTAAGTTATTTAAATTTTATTTTGTACATCTTCAAGCCCACAATGTTTAGCATTTTTTGTTTCTGTGGAAGATAGGAGCCTACGTTCCTTCTATGTATTTTATCTTGTTACAAGGTACAATGGGCTCCTCTTTCTTGTGGAGAATGCTATCTGATTACAAAATGGACGTATTATGATAATATGTTTTTTTTTTTTGTTTGCCAAAGGAAAGTTCTCAATGTGCAGATTTGGTGGGAACCTTAATCGTCCAGAAAGTATTTGTTGGGACTTCGTGTTTTGTAAACCTGATGTTGGTGCATCTGGTCCTTGCAAAAACTCATATTTAAGTACACTGGTATTAGCTGTGAGTCTGTAGACGCGATGGAATAGTTAATGATCAGATTGTAATCTGAAGGTGTCAGGAAGTAACAAGGAGTTCAGTAGAATGTTTGATTAGCTCTTGTTTAATAATTTTTATAGTTAGTTTTTCCTTGAAAGTTCTGCATAACAACGGGATGTAATTGTTGGTGTTGATACTTCTAATGTGGTATCAACATAATATTGCATGGAATTCTCCCTTTTTTTTTTTACTTCTTTTTTTTATAAATACTACCAAGAATTGGATGCATAAAAAACAAATTAGGGTATTCAAGCATGAGAAATTATATTGTACTGGCTATTGCTGCTTTTCTCTGCATGCAAGAACTTTATCCAAATGTTACATATAAACACTACTATTTCTGGTCTAAACAAAACCTTTGAGTTTTGAATGACTGATGTGCTGTACAGAACCCATTGGAGGAGAAATTACTGTTGCAGCTGAATCTGCAATGCATATAAAAACTCCTAATACAATGATGGAGAGAGCTCTAGATGAGCAGTTGAATGCTAGTAGGTTTTCAACACCCAGTGACAAGTCTCAGACAAGGGGATGTTACTACACATCAATTCCCCGTGTTATCAAACGAAAAGGAATCCATGGCCCACAGCTTACTTCTTTAAATCTTGACAAGGTAAGAACCCCTCTCCCCGGTATGCTTGATTATTTTATTTTCGATGTATATTTCACTATTAACTTTTTTTTTTTTCCTCTGTTGTGTGGTTGGACTTTTGCTGATCTGTTTAGACACAACTGTTAGAAAGTTTACTACTAGAAGACTATGGAGATTCTGAGGACCTGCTTCTTGGAGAGCTGCAATTTGCGTTTATTGCATTTTTGGTGGGTTGAGAATGCAAACTTCTGCGGAATTTTATGTTAAAATCCTTATGATATAGTGAACTTGTGCAGATGGGGCAATCACTTGAAGCATTTCTACAGTGGAAGTCCTTGGTCAGTCTGTTATTTGGATGCACTGAAGCTGTAAGTAATGGTTTGATTGCATGGTTTCACTTTTCATATTATTGGGATTTATTCACTCTACTAAATTGTGTACTTGAATTTTCTTTTCCACATTCTACATCAGATTTATGCTTAAACTTTGCACCTAATGAGAGTAAGTTTATGGACCTTATGGTTGTAATCAACTTTCTAACAATATGTAATCCTTTCAGTATATAGTCATCTTAATATTTTTATTTTTCAAATACATGAATCTTTTACCTATAACATTTGCATGTTTATGTGATATAATTTTTCTCAAAAGGTTCTTATGTAAATAAAAGCAATCTCGAAATAAATCTTTAAACTTATATAGTTACCAACCAGTTTAGTTAAATTATTTGCTAATTTTCAGTCTTACTAACAGCGTTGGCAAATATTATAAATGCATCAGCTTAAAGCTTTGGAACTAGGGATATAGTGCTAGATTTTCAGTTTATTAAATCTGATCCTGCCCCAAGTCTCACACCATGTATCTTTCGGGTGAATAGTTTTCTACTGATACTAGCATTAACATTTCTCAGGAATGTTCAATTGTCAAATTTGTACTGGACTATCTAAATAAGTTAGTATGATGAATTAAATGGACGTGATTTCAGGTGGAGACAGTTGGGAGTAGTATAGTAGGGATCTTGTAGAAGCTTTTGACTTAGAGCTGATTTTTTGTTTTGTTTGTTACAATATTGAAATACTAACTGCTCTTGATATTTTGAAAAGCAATTTCTTGAGCCCCTCACTACATTTCTTTGAGTTAATTGTATTGATAATAGAATGAAGCTTTGTCCTACTTGCATTAGAGGTAATTGATACTGAGCAGGAAATCTGAAATAGTTTCTAAAGCTTATTCTGCCATACTGCAGCCTTTTCATACAAGAAGTCGGCTATTTGCAAAGGTAATACTTCAGAATTGTCCCATCTATAACTAAAAGTTCTTGCTGTATAACTTTGTAATCTTGGTGATATGGCGTACAATTTTCAAATTGAGAGTGTAGATTATATTAGGCTTTTACCTCGCAATCATATATCATACCTTATGTAGCATTCGTGAAATTAAGAATAATTATAATAATAATAGATACGAGGCTGAAAAATAAATTAGAGCACTGGGAGAGGAGGAAGAGGAGAGGAGAGGAGAGTCGAGAAGGGGGCGGGGCTGTTGGTTGTTTGAAAAACTGGTTGAAATTATATTGTATTGTTATTTTTGTGTTACTGTCTGAGAGGGGTGCAGTGAGTTCAAATTTCTCCTGGTTTTTGCAAATATATTGTAAGTGATCGACTTTTGGGTTTCTCTTTCTTTTTCATTTTAGTAGTTTGTAATTTACATTTATTCAAATATTAAAAAAATTAATATTTTCATGTAAATAATGTATTATTTAATTTTTCATGTTTTTGTAGATAAAAAACCTGATAATTGAACACCAGTGAGAGACTTGAATTTAATTGAGTTTATTGGAAATTACTGAATTTATTCAAAGATGTTTACTGATTTTCATAAAATTTTACAGTGTTAATGATGAAATTACGTGACAGTCTTTTTTAGAATTCTATGTTGAGTTCTCTATAATATGATAAACTTTTACAGAAAATCATATTTAGTTATATGTAGTGCACATTTTTTTTAAGAGTTCTGTTAATCAAATCATAATTTTTTTACTTAAAATTCAATCACCAAATTCTAATAAAAAGTAGACTTAATGTTACATGAAAAGTCATTAAAAACTTAAAACCTTAACAATCAATGAGATCGAGAGGATACCCATCATGCATGGCTTCGGGGTTCTCTTTCCTTTTCATTTTAGTAGTTTGTAATTCACATTTATTCAAATATTAAAATAATTAATATTTTCATGTAAATCATGTATTATTTAATTTTTCATGTTTTTGTAGATAAAAAACCTGATAATTGGACAACAGCGAGAGACTTGAATTTAATTGAGTTTATTGGAAAATATCAAAACTACGAATAATATATTTTAGTGTTGGTATGAAATCTGTAAAAATCCGAGGATGGAGGATGGATAATCATAAATTTTGTATAGCATAATTTGCATTAAAAAATCTGCCAGACACCATATAATGAAGTTTACAATATTCTATGACTTTTCCAACACATCTCAACTTTTGTGGAGTTATGAAATGATGTGATTGAATACACCCAAATTTTCAAGGACTTCATAAAATTCGAGGAAAGTCTAGATCGAATACTACTGGATTTTTAATGACTTTAAAACTTATTAAAAAACCGAATTAAATACACCTCAACTTTCAGAGACATTAAAATCTAAAACTCTCAATTCAATGCACCCAACCTGCCGCCCCCTCAACCCCCACCCCCCCCTCCCCCCCCACCACCACCACCACCACACAAACATGATGTTTCTATCGCCTGGTAGGTTGGAGGTTTGACTTTAAGTAGTTGGCTTGTCTAGCACTGAACTGTACTTGCCAATTTTTTTTTTTTCCATTTCATTTGCACTGATAGATGAAATGTGACGTGAATCTGACAGTTTATGAGAGTCATCTACTATCAATTGAAACATGGACTTCAGAAAGAGAGCACAGAAACCAGTGGCGCATCATCCTTGTTAGATGATTCATGGTTTACTGCTGATAGCTTTTTGTACCGTCTTTTCAAGGTACCATTATTGAACATTTGATTCTACTTCCACCATGTTTTGGCATACTACAGCAGCAGTTAGTAAATCAATATTATAAAAAAAAAAAAAGGCATCCAATTGATCAAATTGTTTTTTGTTCTTTTATTTTAATACTTGTCAACTTTGTTGCCCTTCAAATGGCTTTCTTGAATTTTGAAAGAAAATCAACAAAAAGGATCATGTACTCATTTCCTGTCACATCCATGCGATGTTGTGTTTGTCCCAACTTAATGACTAACTGAAATATGTTGATTCCAGGAATTTCTTTTGCTGGTGCAAGAGGCCTCAGTTGTGGATGGAGATCTTCTGTCCTGGGTATGTACTCTAAGACTGGCTTTTCACGACAATTTATTCCGCCCGAAAAAGATGTCTTGATTCCTTTGATATGCCTTCTTGCTTGAAATTATTAACAGTTTATGTTTTACTTATAGATGATTCAATTTTCCGAAATTTTTTCTTAACAGTTGCCATGGGATTTATATCCATCAGGATGTGCATTTGCAATCACAGAGAATCCTTTATTATGCTTCAAACATAATGTTATAATATAATGATATAGTCCACTTTGTGCATAAGGTAAATACTACTAACTGTGATGGATAATGGCAGAATTTGATATGGGTTGGAGTTTCTTAATTCTTTTTCCTTCTGTGTTTTAACCCTGAGGTTCCTGTAATAAAAAAACTTTTACTGATCTGATCTTTGCCCATGGACCATTTTAGAACCCATCTCGTAAATCTGTTTTTCCCTGCCTCGGCTTCCTAGATTTCTTGATTTTTGGGATGGAATTTGGTTATATATAAGTATGCAAATACAAGATAGATAAACAGTAAAATATATGGTTTCATAGACTCTAAGCACAGAGCGGCCAAGGACAATGATGATACATCCAATTTTAGCATGCTTGCTAAGCAAGAGCAATGCAAGTGTACAAGTTGGGTTCTTAATGTCTAATGATTTTCTCTTCCGTTCTATGTTTCTCTTTCCTTCTCTATCCTGGATCATGGGAAATTTTTCTCTTCCGTTCTATGTTCCTCTTTCCTTCTCTTTCCTGGATCTTAGGAATTTCTGGTCCTTCAACTAATGTTAAATCCCGTTGCATTGCATTCCTTAGATGAGTTTTTATACAAAGTGAGTCCCTACTTGATTTTCTGCTCCACCACCTTGGTTCTATGGCAATGCCCATTGCTCTCGATAAAAAAGTTTTCTATATCAGTCATATTTGTTCTCGAAAGTTTTCTTTTTATTCGAGATGGCTTATCTTTATGCTTCCTCGTTGTCGCTTTGCATGCTGCATTTTGTATCAAAACTTGGTCGGGAAACATAGGCTGTGTCCTAACAACATAAGATATATGTGACTAGATTCATTCAATAACAAGTCTTCAAATTCGGATCATAGCAAGTGCTTGTCTATTTTCGGCTAATCATGTCATATATTTTGTTTTTCTTAAAGACGAGGAAACTCAAGGAATTGCTTGAGAACCGTCTTGGATGGGAATTCCAGAGTGACAGTGCAGTTGACGGGATGCGCTTCGAACATGATGACGAGGTCAGTGTTTATTTGTTTTAAATATGAAACTGTAATTACTTTCTACCCTCGTTTCTCGCAACTAAGCCTTATCAACATTTGCAGTTCGCACCTGTGGTTGAGATGCTGGATGGCCCAATTTCTAGTGAGGCACCTGCAGCTTAAGACTTATTTGCCACTTTTGATAATTGGCATTAAATTGGATAACTGCTCAAATTCAATATATTTTGAATGTGAAAATGGATGTGATTTTTTTATTTTATTATGTATTTAGTCTTTAGGTCGGCATGATCAATTTAGACTAATCGAAACTATGTTAGAAGTAACATTTCTCTATGCCATAGCGATTAGAGTGTAGTCTGAATTCTATAATCATTCCACATACATGCCCTTTTTTCTTAGTCTCATCTTTTATATTGTAGAGTGAAATTTCCATTCTACTGATCTTAGCCTCTTAGGATGGGATGGGATGGGATGCTATACGACACTACTGTAAATTCTTCTCCTTATGGCCGTTACCGATTTTAGAAATGAAATGCTAAAGTTTATATCAACAGCATAATTCTTGATAGTCTTAAAAATACATCCCTTATTAGTATAGGGACAATTATCTCTTGATTACCGATTTAGGTTCAGTCTCAATGGGAAAATAAAATGGAGCACCAACAATGTATCTTCATAGACTAGGAATTACGTGATCGCCTCCTACATTAGGTGGTGAAAGGAGAATTATACCATTCAAGCTTTTTTTCATATTTTGTCAGGAGGTCCAGACAGTTTCAAATCCAAATTCATTCTCTAAAATCTAATCTAAAATGTTTTATAATAAAATCCAAATTTAAATTCGTTCTTCAATTTCTGATTTCAAAATGATTTAACTTTGAAGAACCAAACTCAAAACTCAGGGAAATTGTCGGTAAAAACGTATGGTCATTTATACAGATATAGCTCCCACAACATTTTTCAAAGAAAAACATGCTAATGGAGCAAAGATAACCAAAAATAAATTATGGAAAGCTTTAACGTGGGGCCAAAAAAAGGAAACAACCCACCTTAAGGTTCCCTAGTGATTAGAGCCTTGTGGGGTTGGTTCGATTCTATGTGTTTTACTTCTTAGATTTTGGGTTCGATTTTTCTTGAAGTCATCACACGATTATGAAAATTTTAGATTTTAATAGTGAATTGTTATATTTGACACATTCTGATGCGGAAAGTTCACTTAAAGAATGGAGGTCGAGGCGTGCTAGCTGACATCTGGACGAAAACGTTCAGATGACAAAAGCCAATTAAATAAAACAATGTGTTTTAGTAAGTTGAGTGAAACATAATCAATAGTACATTTCACCTCGCATCGAAAGTATAGAGCGGGAACACAAATTTGATGATCATACCGTTACTTAACTACCTTGTAACGACCCGTCCCGAATTCCGGGATTAGATTAGTCATTAATCTCGATTAGTGAGGTTGAACGGTGGTTAGTAGGGCGGAATCGGACAAAATGTGCAAAATGATCGTTTTGCCCCTGGTCGTGGGCAAAATGTTGACTTTTTGACCGGGAGGTCCGATGGACGAGGGCCAAGGACCGTTACGTAGGTATCGTCAATACGAATCCAATGACAGGCGGCATGCCGAAATCGGAGATTCGACGGCGAAGTTATGGTCAGGGAAACGAATTTACGAACCGAGGCTCGGATTAAAATAATAATATAATAATGAATAGTAACCGATGACTGTGCACATCCGGATGAGTGACAAGTGTCACCCATCCCTTGTTTCCAGCTCCTTGTTTCCCTCCAAACACTATCATTACAACATCATCATTCCTCATCCATCATTCCCCTTCCTTTTCTTTGATTTTTCTTCAAACCGTGCACAAATTGGGGGAAACTGAATTGAGAGAATTGGGCTCTCTTCCACTGCCGGTTTTGAGTGAGTTTTGTGAGATTAGTGAGAGTGAATCAAACTGGGGAAACACTGGGAACAATTGATGGCTGGGAGCTGAGAATTCGAAATTTGGGGTTTGAGAGGGAAAATTCGAAATTAAATCCTAAGGCCGTGAGGATCAAATTGAAGCTCACATTCAGCTTCATGGGATCACAACGATCAGAATTATCGAAAGAACGAAGGGAATTGGTGCTGTTTTGGCTCTGATCACACTTGGTGACAGAGGAGGAAAATCGAGTTTGAGTCGTGGAGTTTGAGGCTTCGAATGATTCAATTGAGGTGGGGAAACTACTTCTCATGATCCCACGATGCTTCTGGGTTCATCAATTGAAGGAAAACGTTGGAGATTGACGGACTTCCATGGTTGCACAGTGTACGGATGTTCGAGCTTGAGTCGTGATGATTGAGCGATGGATTGATGCAATTGAGTTGGGGGAAAGGTTTAACGGAGTCCATGGAAACTTCTGGTTGAATCAATTTAAGGAAATCGATCGAAATTGATGGAATTCCATGAATGAACAGTGTTCGGAGTGTTCTTGGTGTTCATCATCGAATCGTGGGAATTTGGGTAAGTGATCGTGTAATTGATATTACAGACCTGTAATTGAACTAAGAAAGAAACTAACTGAATGATTAATTGAAGGAATTAAGGCTGAATTGATGGACATTGAACCGGGTTGTATCGCGGGCAAATTGGACCCGTTTACCAGACAAACGGGTTGGGCTGGTGACACTGTAGTAGGCGCGTGGGTTTCACGCGCAGCCACTCACGGCGACGCGTGACGGCGCGTGGACACGAATCTCGAGGTGAGGTCAACATGACTTCTGTCCTATTTAATGTAACGAAAATTTTGGGATTGGTTTCGTGTCGATCGGACACCGTCTCGATATTGTTCGGGATGTCCGAAGGTTTTAAATCAAGTTTAAAAATAGTTAAAAATTCGGGAAAATTACGGGACTTTGATAGGATGTTAATGATGAGGTTAGTGACCCTCTAATGTGATTTGGACAGGATTGGGAGTCCCGGTGATAGTGGTGAGGCCCGGGAGGGCCGATGGCACGCGTATCGAGGCATACCGTTAAAACGGTCTGTGAGTGGACTTTGGTTTTATAAATTCTATGCATGCTTAAATGTTTTATATGGATTATGGTTGTGATTGTATGATGTTGATTTGGTTGTTGGTAAATTGTACGGTTTCATGTACTTCGAGGCGATTTACGTGCTTGCACTTAAATCGAGGTTTTCCGGTCTTACATGGATTTTCCATATTTAGGACTTGGATATAATATGATGAAATGGTTTTGAAATTGGAAATATAAACTCGGGCTTGATGCCCACTTGTTTTGGAAATTTCGGACTTGGAGTCCATTTGAGTACGTAATCGGGCTGGGGGCCCAGTTGGTTAATGAAATCGGGCCAGGGGTCCAGTTGATATGAAATCGGGCTGAGACCCATTTGAGTTATGTTATCGGGCCAGGGACCCAGTTGATTTACGAAATCGGGCCGTGGGCCCAGTGGTTCATAAAATCGGGCATGAGACCCAGTTGGATTATAAATGTGATTTCGGGTCAGGGACCCTATGTTTAATAATTGTGATTTTGGGTCAGGGACCCTAAATGGAATTACGTGGTTTTATGGAAATTTCGGGCAGGGCCCATTGTAATGATGTGATAAAAGGATTTAATAAAACTGTTTTCCATATACCATCTGGATACAAGGATATATGATGGTCTCCTCCAGATGTCTGGGACACTAGGGAAGTCACGGTGTATTGCCTGCGAGGGGTCATTATACAGAGCAGCCGGACCGTATGATGACTCAGGAGCAGGATTGCTATGATTGACGTCAGGGACGTCAGACATCAGGGATGTCAGATATATGAACCCGGAGAGGCCCCGGGCAGCACGCGTAGCTTATGAAACCGTGAGATATGACGCCAGGGACGTCTAGCGTCTGGGACGCTAAGCATCTGGGATGCTGGTGATGGTAATGGAAAAATATGGATTAATGAATTTATGAAATGGCTTTTCGGTTGGATATGTGTTATGTGGTAAAATGGATTATTGGTTATGAAATGGTATGTCGGGTCGGGGACCCTAAATGGTTTGGGATTTATGGATTTATATGTATGGCTTTGGGCGGTGGCCCACATGGTTTTAATATGTCTGGTGGTGGTATTCCACAGTTTTGGGCTGAGTTCCCACACTTGGTTTTTGGTTAACGGTTTTTGGGCTAAGGCCCTAATGGCTCGGTTGAGCAAACGTTTTGGTTACTGGATTTCGTGGCATGCATACGTTTTTATTGGAGGGCATAAATGTCTTATAAATGTATTTGATAAACTTATTGGTTTTTGTCCACTCACATCTTTTGGTTTTAATGCCCTTCAGGTTGATTACGAATGCGATTGCAGCAGAGACTGGGACATTGCACACCTCCTCCATCGATCCTTGCGTACTCTGGATGCCCCGTTTGGGCAGTGGCTCTTGGTTATCCCTTGTCTGACACCCCTTGTTGGACGGGAGCAGGGCACATTCCACGATAATCCCGGGGGGATTGGGATGGGTCCTGTCATACCTGATATTCCCGATCATCGCCACGTCACTCCCAGACTCGAGGGCGGATGTCAGAGCAGTTACTGAGTTTCCTCGAAGTGTGTATTCACTAGCGGTACCTGAGGGGTTAAAAAACATAGGGTGAGTGGACTCAAAACTTATTGCAGTGTAAAACCATTCATAGTAAAATAATTTTAACCCATCCTTTTTTTTTTCCAAAACTAATAGTGATTTTGGACATGCACATTCTACGATAAATGATAATAAAATAATCACCATTCGCAATAATCAACCCGAAGTATGAAACACATGCATGAACCACAAACTAATTGCTCATGAGTCGCTAGAGGCATACGCACATGCCAAGCTGGGTATTTATAAGCTCATGTACCACAACCATGTGAAAGGTGGGTGCTAAGCACTGTCACCTCATGTTCCCTAGAGCTCAGGGACAAGTTAGCACATATTTAACTAGTATTACGAGCTGTGCGGATGAACAATCACTTGGAGGCTGGTATGTGACCACTCAAACGGGTACAAAGATACCGGCGACTCCTAAGTGATTCTAAGGTACTAATTCAATAATGTCATGAGACTCGATATGCACAAATACCAAGAATGCCAAACAACCATGCAATGCAATACATAACTCAATCATGCATATTCGGGAGTACACTAACATATCATAGCACATGATAACTCCTCTCACATCATGGTACACACTTGCACCTCACTTACCATAGTGCATGCTGGCATATCCAAGCATAGAACATAAGTATGTATAATGTTCAATAGACCATAATTAATTTCTAAAATAAACAATCAAGCATGCTCGGTAATTATGTAACATAAACATTGTAAAACGTGGAAATGATCTATTAAATAAAACAAGTTTAGAGAAAGCGGCCCACTCACACACTTGCCGGGGAGTCGAAGTCACTCGACCTGCCAAGCTGGCACAAGCCCAAAGTCTAAATAGACCTAGGCATCCATCCAAAAGATTATAATTAATGCACAATTCAGTCAACAACGGATGTAACGGGGCTTAGAATCACCTAGGCATCCATTCAATAGACCTAGGCATCCATAAAAAACAGGGCTTAGAATCACCTAATACGGATGTAACGACCCGTCCCAAATATCGGGATTAAATATTAATTAATTATGGATTTAGAATTACTAATCGGGGATTAGTTGAGTGAATTCGAACGGATGGTGTAAAATGACTGTTTTACCCCTGGAATTGGAAAACAAATGTTGACTTTTAACTCGGGGAGTCAAACATACGAGGACCGAGGACCGTTACGTAGATCGGAACGTTACGAGTACGTAGATAGGCGACACGTCGAAATCAGACGTCGAACGGAGAAATTATGGTCACGGGATCGAAATCTGGAATTTAACGTCTTGGGATTCGCATTAATGATAATTAAATCTGGTTGGCTGATTAATTAAGGTGAGGCCCTTGGATGAGTGACAAGTGTCACTCATCCTATTGGTCCTTGCCCCTAAATCATGGATCTGGTTTGTAATTAGACCATTAGCATTAAAATATATATTATTATTATTTTATATTTTTCCCTCACATATTCTCTCCTCCCTTCTCGTGCACTCCATCCATTTTCTCTCTAAACAAACACTCACCACCCCTCTGCCTTGTCATCTTCTGTGATCACTGAGAGACCGTGAGTGAAGGACTGAAAACGGTGAGGCTGAAGGACGGCCTGAGCCACGGCGGTGGCCACGGCGGAGAAGAACCGAAAACTATGAACCCGTGAGAAACAATCCATAAAAACACCTTCAAAACGTCCTTCTTTGTCCGTGACTTGTGAAGGAAAAAGAGAGAGTGAAGGAAAAAGTGAGAGTGAAGGGAGACGATGAGGATGGTGTTAAAAGCATCGACCGTCGTGGATGGTGGCCAGTGAAGCCATGAGAGGTAAGCCTTCGGTTCAAAATTCAAGATTTGGTTTTTGGAGCTTTTAATCGATTCTAACTGTTGGGATGGGTTCCTGGTGGCTGTGTGGCCGTATGGGGATCGAGATCACGGCCAACGGTGGCTGGAGGTGGTTGCAGTTCTCATTTGAAGATGGCCGGTTCAAACATCGATTGGGAAGGTATGATCTTAGCTTGCTTTCATGTTTTTGAAATCATAGATTGATAGAGTAAGTTTAGACGAAGGTTTAGGAATGAAAATGGATGAAAACGGATCGAAAATGACAGGACCCACCCCTGATCCCCCGGGATTAAGGGCTAAGTCCTGCTCCCGTCTAACTTACACATGACACGAAGGTTAAACCAACGTCCAACCTCCATGTGACACGTAAGTCGGACAAGGGATTCTCAATCCGACCGTCCAAAAAGCATCCAGACTCTACTGTGGATCGCACGTGTGATGTCTCCGCCTCTCTCAACCAACAGCCCGCACCACAACAACCTGGAGGGTGTCGAAAACACAAAAGATTGTGAGTGGACAAAAATAAAGTATAAGTTCAAAAACAGTTCAATAAAACAATTACATTTATACCCTCCATTTAAATACCAATGCATGCATATCAAAACCCACGTTATAAAACGATTATGTATTCAGGTTATTCAAACCATTTAAGAAAAACCGAACTTATTTTCCTTTTCTCAAATCACAGGCCTCAGCCCAAAACCATCAAAAGCTGTATCAACCGGGCATAGCCCAAAACATCGGAAAACCATTATCGAAAACCATCATCACCAAGTTTCAGTAAAATCCAAAACACATTTGAAACCACTTTTCCATCCATCGAACCTACTGGATCTATCTGAGTCTTTAAACTCCCGAGTCTTTAAACTCAATCTAGGCCTCAATATAATTCGAGTCTTTAAACTCCTGAGTCTTTAAACTCAATAGGCCTACGGGGAAAATATCAATATCCGAGTCTTTAAACTCAATCCGGGTCTTTAAACCCAATCCTGGTCCGCCCCGTCATAATCATATCCGGGTCTTTAAACCCAATGACCAGATCCAGCAAATCTAATCCAAAACCATTATTCATTTCCGAATCCGAATTCGCAATCCCATCAAGATCCCGAGTCCAAACCCAGAACTCATATCCATAACTGTTTCTAAATCCGAGTCCGAAACCATCATTCCGTAAGCTAGTATCCGGAATAATCATTCTGAACCCAAACCCGGAAGTCCACTTTCAAGTTCCAAATCGAATCCCGAATCGTCATCCGGAAATCCGATTCAAAAACCCGATATCACATTCTTTAAAACCACTTTTCTGAACTGCGCTCCAAGCCCGAAATCACTTTACCAAAATCCCTTTTTAAACCATTGAAATCAAATCATATTTCAAATCCCGAAATCAAATCATCAAACCCATGGTCAAATCACAACATAATCGAAATCTCGTAAAACGTGCAAATACGTAATTTTCTTGAAATACGTGCAAAACCGTAAATCATTAATATCAATTCATAAATCATAGAATCAAGTATAGAAAACATATAAAAACATATATGCATGCATCAAGAATTAGAAAGCAAAGTCCACTCACAGACCATTAACGCCAATGTCTCAATACGCGTGCACTTACGCAGTTCCTGGCCAATCCATTATCTCTAGCTTTCCTGATCCTGTCCAAATCCCATAGTAAGGTTACTAACTACTTTATAAAACTTATACCAAGTCTCCGTAATTTTCCCGAATTTTTAACTATTTTTAACAAGCCCTAAAACCTTCGGATATCCCGAAAACTATCGAGACGATGTCCGATTGACTCGAAACTAGCGCCAAAATGTTCGTACATTGAATACTTTAAGAGTCATGTTGAAAAATTCCATAAAAAGGGCCCCACGCACCCTCACGTGCCGCCCAAAGGAGCTGCGCATGGGAGCCACTCGCTAGCACTATTCATCATCATCAACCTACAGCCAACCCGGTTTAGACCGGTCCAACCGATCCGGCGAGGCCGGTTTTCACCCAATTCTAAACCATTTCTAGTCCTTTGTTTAACCTAAGCTTCGTCCTTACATTTGGGATTGATTCCACTAATTAAAACACGAAAAGGAACCTTGATTCTTACCTCCCAATCTTCGAACCAAAACCCATAAAATTTTAGTCTCAGTTCCCGGCCACCACCACTCTTCTCAGGGAACGGTTTCGAATCCTTGGCTTACTGGTGACTTCCTATAACTGTGAGAATTATTAGAACAACTCGAATGCTCCCTAAAACCAACGACTTCCAATCTGAACCAATTCTGGAAAAACAGGGGAAACCGAAACCTTACCTGTTTTCTGGCCTCCGCCGTGGTTCTTAGGGTCCAATAAGCAGTCCTCAACTCTCTAATCACCCCCACAGACCAAATTAAACTAATTTAACCGATTGAGGTTACACAACGATCCACAATTTCTCCTCCGTTTCTCTAGTTTCCCCCACCTTCCACACACAGTCAACACTTAAACTTCCCTCAACACAAACACACAACTCGCAGGTAAACCTCTGGCACTCACTCAAGCACAAAGAATTCACACGACTCACACACACACACACACACACACACACACACACACACACACACACACACACACACACACACACACACACACACACACACACACACACACACACACACACACACACACACACACACACACACACACACACACACACACACACACACACACACACACACACACACACACACACTGGAATTTGGTCGATTGTTCTCTATCCCTATTTCTCCCTTAATCGATAAACCCAATTTTTTTTTTAAAAGTGTTTTAACCGTGTAGGCTAGAAGCCACTAGAGGCTGGCTAGGTGTCCTCCAGCCAGTGGTTCAGTCTAAAATATCCAATTACTCAGGCCCAATTGTCCCTATCCGATTGCTCACAAATCCCAAGGTGCCAAAAAGACCATTTTGCCCCTTTAAGTCCAATTTACCAATTTACCCCTCACATAACCAGACCCGTAACTAAGCCGTCCGACTTCTGATGACGTCGTGCCGCTTGTCGTTGTACTCAGGGAATCGAGACCTACCTAACGGTCCCTGGAATGCGTGAAAAGTCCATGTCATCGGAAAAGTCAACAACTTGCCCCATTTCAACCAAATTACCAAATTACCCTCGAACTTCCGAACGTCATAACTTTTCCCTCGAATGTCTGAATCGGACGTGCCATCTGTCTATGAACTCGTGACGTCACAAACTATATCACAGTCATTGGTCAAAGTCCATTTGATCGCTTGAACAAAAAGTCAACTATTCGCCCAATTCCAAGGGCAAAATCGTCATTTCGCTCCGTCCGTCCGGAAGCATCCAACTAACCACCGATTAACTTCACTAATATGTCATTAACTACTAATTTAATCCCGATTTCCAGGATGGGTCGTTACAATCTACCCCCTTAAAGAATTTCGTCCTCGAAATTTCGCATCTCGTACCCTTGTCACTCGTTGGGGGAAATCCAATCAATCTCACACCTGGTTCTCCTACTCGGTGTCTTACCTCTGCCACTTCAGCTTATCATGACAGTTTCCAGACTGTCACCACATCTCTGCCAAGCAAGTCAATTCAACCAACTTCCAATTCATCTCGTAATTCATTGATTTTCTCCGGGTCAACATTGTTCAACTCATATTACGGTACCTCGCATAGCACACCAGCCGACACTCATGGCTCAACTAACACTCGGTCGTGACACACGACCACCAAGCATAGCAACCTCGACTCAGTCTCGAGTCGTACGTACCTCGTGCCAACATCCCAGAACATCATACGAATCTGCCGTCAACAACCACAAATTTCAAGTACACTCATTTACAAGACGGCATATTCCAGTCTCGGTACTCCTATGGAGCAAGATTCATACCACAATCCACCATTTCCGTCAGCGATCCATGCCAACCTCACCGGAGTTGCAGCATACTCATCTACATCCTTAATTCTACCAATTGTCTCACCCGTGGTTCCACTAACCACCAACACAGTCATTCTGTGGGCACACCAACCATGTCCCACACTACCTGTCTGCACCGGACTCTATCACAAACCTGATTAACCGTGCCTACACATCGTAATACTAGGGTCCCACCAGCCACTCATGGCTCTAAGCATTCAGCTCATTTCAGTCATCATCAACAGATTCCTCTGGATCACCCAGATCCAGTTCACATGCCTTGTCAAAATCCAACATATCGGAACTACGCCGATCGTCCAACTATTCACCACATACCTTGGCACTAAGCCTCTTACTAACACTTATATCATAACATCATGCTGTACATCCAATTACATCGGCATGGTGCCGACCACTTGCAGAACCAGTACGTACACACTTCTAGCACATGCACCGATTACCACTAACCAGAACCACAGTGCATACCACCAAACACACGCAAAGACAACCCTAAAAACTTTGAATAAAACAAAGATATTTTAGAATACCTCAACATAGCTTGTAGAGTATATCCTTACGTACTTCCAATGTCATCTTACGGTACGTCCACTAATCACCATAGCGGCATCAGCCACACACTACGAATCCAAAGTCCAACCAACAATACCACAGTGTACCCGTCACCCTCAAGTAAAATCTCCAGGGCACACAAACTTCCTTGTACCTATACTGATTAACACCTGCCTACCAGCCAGTCACATTTTACTTGTATTAGTCTATCAATTAAATCCTAGCACTAGGCTGAACTACACGTCTTCCGGGAAAATCCAACTCAAGTCCCTTCCACATCTCCCGGTCTCCTGGCCAGTATGAATCTCAAAAACATCTCAATTCCGTACACAGGGCAGCCCCAGCACTAGATCTAAGTCCAATACTCATACTTCTGCGAGACGGACCACACATGTCCTGCACAACTCTAAGGTGGTAAAGCTATCCAACTTATGTCTCACAGGCGATCCTCCTGCTCCACAACTACCCAAACCTGTTAGAGCAATCCAAACCCGATCCACACACTCCTACGTGGATCCCACTTCTTATACATTCAATTCTTAGCAGAAAACTATCACATCGATCCAACAGTACCACACGTCTAGATTGTGGGTTCTCTTCAATAACCTCATATCGATCACTCTTCCTTAGCTTCCTTCTGTCATCCTAGACGGAACTCACAAAGGTTCTCAACCATGTCATCACAATTACCTTAAGCCAGTCTTAACACCAATTCCTAATACTCGCCACACAGACCACACCTGGCGTCTTTAAATATTCTTCCTATTCCTGAACACATCCACAAGTGCCCATGATCAAGGGGGGTCACATTTCCTAAAGTTTCTTCAATGAATCCTCAAGTCGACTCCAAAGTATCCATCTCTCGTACTTGACATCTAACACCAACTCGGAATCAACACACATCTCATCGTCCAAACTACACTTCCTGATTCTGAGATTCCAACCAGGTTGGAAGTATATCCATCTTTTCCAACCATGGAACTCAATCCGCAACGCGAATACTGTCAGGACCCACCCCGGTTTCACCCCGAAAACCGAGGTAAACCCTGCTCCCGTCTGACATCCCGACACAAAATTAACGTAACTAAAGTAAACCACCCAACAAGCACAGTCAGACGCAGGAGAAGTACAAACATCCCGAAGTCAAGTTTTACAGAACATAGTTCTAAATACAAAAGAAAGAAAACCGATAAACTAGATACACGCACACGGAAAAGTAAACACTCCGGGGTCGCTCTCGTGACTTCTATGCCTCCGACGCTGCCTCGACGCCGAAACCCCGCTCTAGCTCCACGACCTGGAGGCAGTTTAAAACAGAAGGTGTGAGTAAACCATAAATAAAAGAGAAGTTTCCAAAACCAATTATAAGAAAACCGGGTTTGGCCCTCCGTTTTGAAACCACATGCATAACCTAGTTATTAAAACAATTATACATCACATAAACCTCATTATAAAAACAGAAACACTATAAAACAGTTATAGAAATCATATCATCAGCGTCATAAAACTGTATCAGAAAACATAAATACCAAGCCATAACCAACCGATCAAACCTGCTGGATCTATTCGAGTCTTTAAACTCCCGAGTCTTTAAACTCAATCCAGGCCTCAATAATATCCGAGTCTTTAAACTTCCGAGTCTTTAAACTCAATAGGCCTACGGGGGAAATATCAATATATCCGAGTCTTTAAACTCTCGAGTCTTTAAACTCAATCCGGGTCTTTAAACCCAATCCGGGCCCGTCCCCCGTCAAATCAATATCCGGGTCTTTAAACCCAATAAGCAGATCCAGCAAATCCAATCCAAACCGTTGAAAACCATTTCGAAATCCATATCCAAACTCGAATTCGAAATCACCGGTCTGATGCCCTTCCGGCGTCCAGAACCGTCATTCCGAACCCAAATCTGGAAATCCACTTTTCAACATTAAAACCAAATTCCGCTTACCGAAATCCCATTTCAAAACCGAAACCCTTTAATCACCAAATCATGTTCCAAAATCCCAAAACCATAACATTATTCTCAGAAATCAACATCCCTCGTAAAACGTGTCAAATACGTTATTTCTCGAAAACCGTGCAATTATGTAGAACTAACATAGCATATTCAACATTCATGAAATCACATATAAAACCATAAACAATTATAGAAAAACAGTTATGCATGCTCGAGTTTAAGGAAAGGGTCCACTCACAATACCGAGCCCTCAATCGTGTCCCGAACGTCTCGTACGTTCCTCAGCTTCCTCGGGAAGTCCCGATCCTGTCAACAATCACCGAAGTATGTTACTAACACATCTACGAAGGTTCACCTAATTTCCCCCAAAAATCCCCGGATCTTAAACGAAACGAACCGGAACCCTAAACCTTCGACCTCGCGGAACTAACTTCAAACGACGTCTGAACAACCTGAAACCAATTCCATTAGACTCGTTACAACTCCTAGACCAAAAAATATGTAGACAACTTCCTCAAGAACCACTGCACGCGCCCCCACGCGCCACCCAAAGTGGCTGCGCGTGGGCTTCACGCGCCAGCTACAGTACCATAGTCTTCCTTGAGTCGACTCGGTCGAACCGGCCTCTGCAATACGAACCGGCGAGGACGGTTCTCCACCGTTCCGCCACCGAATCAACCCCTATCTTCACCATCTTCATCGTCCAGACCTAAGCTACCCTTTCCCCTACTCCAAAAACCTCGACACGGCCTAAAACCCATCAACTCAAACTCAAAACAAAACCCCGTATAACCCCTGTTTTCTTCTCCGGCCACCCAGGTCTTCCCCCGTCACGGTGGCTGTCTTAAACTCTTCCTAGAACCTCCCTAAGTCTCACCCAACACACAGAAACCCTCGACTCAGTCCCTAAGTCCACGACTTTCAAACTGAGCAAAAAAAAAAAACAGAGGATTGGAGGCTTACCTGCGATTCGTCCTCCGCCGTTCGAACCGCCGCGCACCACGGTGTCCACTGAGACCCCTGCAACCTTCTGAGTTTCCTCTCAGCTTGAATTAGGCCAACACACGGCTCAACCACCACCACGATCTCTCTATTCACTCTATTTTCCTCCCTGGTTTCCCGTGGCTCACAACTCACCCACACACAACCACCACACCTTCTAACCTTCTCACGGCCTCCCTCTCAATCTCTGATCACTCACCCCCTCACCAATTTACACAAACTCACACCGTCACCGTCCAAATCTCCCAATTCCTCAGTCTCTGTTTCTGTTCTTCGAACACACACACAACACATCCCTGCACAATTACCCCAAATAATTGGGACCGTGCACAAGCCTAGAACCAACCAGAACCCCTATGCGTGTCACAATCCTACAATTCCTCTCCCAAGTGGCTCAATCTCAACCCTCCATTTCTCCCTCTCTGTTGCACTAGGCCCAAAGCACAAAGACCAAAATGCCCTTCCTTTAAAGCCAAAATTACCATTTTGCCCTTACCGTTTTAGACCCGCAACTCACACATCGTAAGTCCGATGAATACGTGCCGCCTGTCATCGAACTCAGGACGACAGGATCTATCTAACGGTCCTAGGTCAACGTACAAAAGCCCGTTCGTATGAAAAGTCAACTTTTCCCCCTAGTTTAGCCAAATTACGGTTATGCCCTCAACCTTCCGAACATCATAACTTCCTCCTCGGATGTCGGAATCGGGCGTGCCACCTGTTTACGGATTCGTGACGTCCTAAGCTACGTCCTGGTCACCGGTCAAAATCCATTTGACCGCCCGAACTAAAAGTTAACATTTTGCCCGAACTAGGGGCAAAATCATCATTCTAGGCTAACGGCCTTATCTTCACCAACTAACCCCCGATTAAGCTCACTAATCTCATCTTAAACACTGTCTTAGCCCTAATTTCCGGGACGGGTCGTTACAAATACCACCACTGGACCAACCGTCCAAACGTCAACTCTGCTACACTTACGCAATCCACAACTCTTACGGATCACAACCGCATGTCCGTAACCAAACCAACTCACCAACCAACTCGCCTGTCTGTTCACACCATTTACGCACACTCAAATGATGTCAATCATCACTTCTTCTGATGATTGCATCCCAACTTTTCCAAGGTTCAATCCCGAGCACCACTCTCCTACGGGTAACCAACGCTAGGAATCACAATTACCGATCACTCACCTCAAACTCCTCAGTCAGAAACCTCGAAGTCGTCAATCACCAATCTCAGGGAATCACTAAACACGGGCCTCAACATCACCCAAATGCCACCCTCGGCATCTCTTAACACATCAAGATAAACCCATGAAAATCAATCTCACAGATGGTTAAACCCGACCATACCAACCTAGCCCGATCTAACACGAGGCATAGGTCCACCGTGCTTCTAGTGCGCTACTCTGATCAATTTATGGCATCCTGACCGTTCGTACCGATACATGACCGACCAATGGTCATCACATATCCCTGCTCGGTTAAAGGTTCCTACAAGACACCTGCACCTCACAACTGGCCACAACCTCGACTCAATGTGCCCATCCGATCATATACAAGCGTCCCAGCTCGTGGCACATCATTCCGATCTAGTGGTCACATCACACCAATCCCCGAGCCTCTGCTCCTACCGAGCTAAAACCCTCAGTCTACGCTCGGGTCGGGGAAACTGACCTCCCTCGTACTCCACATATCTGAGCAACACAATGCTCAACCAAACATTGTCATCTCACTGGACTCGTCCAGAGTCATCCACCAACCATCCACTTCCTTGGCTGCACCTAGCAGCACCATCTTAAATTCGGCCGTAAGTCGGCCTAACCACAATGACTACTATACCACAAACCCCAACTCACGGTTTCCCTCAGGCACTCTCAATACAATCCACTCATCCCACGAGGTTCCTTAAATCATCCTCGTCATACGGGTTATCGAAACCCATGACAGCCATTAGTTCACAACCTTACCACTCGGGTCGTCACACCTAACTAATACCATCCTTTCAGAAAGTTTACAAATATGTCAACCGGTATCCAACGATAGGGGGGAAGTCCCTCGAATATCTCAATAGTTCCTAAACCCTACCACTCAAGGCATCCGACTACTCGTACCCGTACAAGTCTAAGCTTGAACAATCTTACCAAATGGTCACAAGTCCATACTTCTGTCAACCAATCACCATCCGGCCCAACATGCCACAATCAACCGGCCTCCTCGGCCCACATATACCACCAACTCAACAGGCTTCTATCGGGCCCCACAGGCCGACCAGCCTACTCAACCGTAGTTTATCGGCTACCATCCAGGTCAATCCCAATGGCATATCTCCGACCTTATGGTCCAACCGTTTAGCAAATCATCGCCAAACACGCTAACTATTCTGGCCCCATGCCGACATATCATACATCGCACCGCGTATCGAGTGACTATCACCGCGACACTAATAATCACTGCTAACTAACCACTAACGAACATACTGTCACTCTCGCGACTAGGTTGATGACGGGCTGTTCCGCATCGAGACATCACATCCACAGTAGCATCACCACACCCAAGTCGACGAACCAACGACTCTGGGAACCAAACCTCGCACATAGCACTCAGAACCTGCTCTGATACCAATTTGACAGGACCCACCCTTAATCCCCCGGGATTAAGGGCTAAGTCCTACTCCCGTCTAACTTACACATGACACGAAGGCTAAACCAACGTCCAACCTCCATGTGACACGTAAGTCGGACAAGGGATTCTCAATCCGACCGTCCAAAAAGCATCCGGACTCTACTATGGATCGTACGTGTGATGTCTCCGTCTCTCTCAACCAACAGCCCGCACCGCAACAACTTGGAGGGTGTCGAAAACACAAAAGACTGTGAGTGGACAAAAATAAAGTATAAGTTCAAAACCAGTTCAATAAAACAATTACATTTATACCATCCATTTAAAAACCAATGCATGCATATAAAAACTCTCGTTATAAAACCATTCTGTATTCAGGTCATTCAAACCATTTAAGAAAAGCCGAACTTATTTTCCTTTTCTCAAATCCTGGGCCTCAGCCCAAAACCATCAAAAGCTGTATCAACCGGGCATAGCGCAAAACATCGGAAAACCATTATCGAAAACCATCATCATCAAATTTCAGTAAAATCCAAAACACATTTGAAACCACTTTTCCATCCATCGAACCTGCTGGATCTATCTGAGTCTTTAAACTCCCGAGTCTTTAAACTCAATCCAGGCCTCAATATAATCCGAGTCATTAAACTCCCGAGTCTTTAAACTCAATAGGCCTACGGGCGCAATATCAATATCCGAGTCTTTAAACTCCCGAGTCTTTAAACTCAATCTGGGTCTTTAAACCCAATCCGGGCCCGCCCCCGTCATAATCATATCCGGGTCTTTAAACCCAATAATCAGATCCAGAAAATCCAATCCAAAAATATTTTAAAACCATTATCCATTTCCGAATCCGAATCTGCAATCCCATCAAGATCCCGAATCCAAACCAAGAACTCATATCCATAACTGTTTCCAAATCTGAGTCCGAAACCATCATTCCTTAAGCTAGCATCCGGAATAATGATTTCGAACCCAAACTCGGAAGTCCACTTTCAAGTTCCAAATCAAATCCTGAATTGTCATCCGAAAATCCGATTCAAAAACTCAAAATCACATTCTTTAAAACCACTTTTCTGAACTGGGCTTCGAGCCCGAAATCACTTTTCCAAAATCCTTTTTTAAACCATTGAAATCAAATCATATTTCAAATCCCAAAATCAAATCATCAACCCATGGTCAAATCACAACATAATCGAAATCTCGTAAAACGTGCAAATACGTCATTTTCTCGAAATACGTGGAAAACTGTAAATCATTAATATCAATTCATAAATCATAGAATCACGTATAGAAAACATATAAAAACATATAACCATGCATTAAGAGTTAGAAAGCAAAGTCCACTCACATACCATTAATGCCACTGCCTCGATACGCGTGTACTTACGCCGTTCCCGGTCAATCCACTATCTCCGGCTTTCCTGATCCTATCCAAATTACATAGTAAAGTTACTAACTACTTTATAAAATTTATACTAAGTCCCCGTAATTTTCCCGAATTTTTAACTATTTTTAAACTATCTCGAAAACCTTCGGACATCCCGAAAACTATCGAGACGATGCCCGATTGACTCGAAACTAGCGCCAAATTGTTCCTTACATCGAATACTTTAAAAGTAGTGTTAGAAACTTCCCTAAAAGGGGCTCCATGTGTCCTCACATGCCGCCCAAAGGGGCTGCGCGTGGGAGTCACGCGCTGGCACTGTTGATCATCATCAACCTCCAGCCAACCCGGTTCAGATCGGTCCGGTCCAACCGAGCTGGCGAGGCCGATTTTCACCCAATTATAAACCATTTACAGTCCTTTGTTTAACCTAAGCTTCGTCCTTACATTTGGGATTGATTCCACTAATTAAAACACGAAAAGGAACCCTGATTCTTACCTCCCAATCTTCGAACCAAAACCCAGAAAATTTCAGTCTTAGTTCCCGGCCACCACCAGTCTTCTTAGGGCACAGTTTTGAATCCTTGGCTTACTGGTGACTTCCTAAAACTGTGAGAATCATTAGAACAACTCGAAAGCTCCCCAAAACCAACGACTTCCAATCTGAACCAATTCTAGAAAAACAGGGGAATTCGAAACCTTACCTGTTTTCTGGCCTCCACCGTGGTTCTTAGGGTTCAATAAGTAGTCCTTTACTCTCTAATCACCCCCACAGACCAAATTAAACTAATTTAATCGATTGAGGTTGCACAACGATCCACGATTCCTCCTCTGTTTCTCTGGTTTCCCCCACCTTCCACACACAGTAACCGCTTAAACTTCCCTCAACACAAACACACAACTCGCAGGTAAACCTCTGGCACTAACTCAAGCACAAAGAATTCACACGACACACACACACACACACACACACACACACACACACACACACACACACACACACACACACACACACACACACACACACACACACTGGAATTTGGTCGATTGTTCTCTGTCCCTGTTTCTCCCTTAATCGATAAACCCAATTTTTTTTTTTAAAAGTGTTTTAATTGTGTAGGCTAGAAGCCACTAGAGGCTGGCTAGGTGTCCTCTAGCCAGTGGTTTAGTCTAAATATCCAATTACTCAGGCCCAATTATCCCTATCCGATTGCTCACAAATCCCAAGGTGCCAAAAAGACCATTTTGCCCCTTTATGTCCAATTTACCAATTTACCCCTCACATAACCAGACCCGTAACTAAGCCGTCCAACGTCCGATGACGGCGTGGCGCCTGTCGTTGTACTCAGGGAATCGAGACCTACCTAACAGTCCTCAGAATGCGTGAAAATTCCATGTCATTAGAAAAGTCAACAACTTGCCCCATTTCAACCAAATTACCAAATTACCCTCGAACTTCCGAACGTCATAACTTTTCCCTCGAATGTCGAAATCGGACGTGCCACCTGTCTATGAACTCATGACATCACGAACTACGTCATAGTCATTGGTAAAAGTCCATTTGACCGCTCGAACAAAGAGTCAACCATTCGCCCGATTCCAAGGGTAAAATCGTCATTTCGCTCCGTCCGTCCGGAAGCATCCAATTAACCACCGATTAACTTCACTAATCTGTCATTAACTACTAATTTAATCCTGATTTTTGGGACGAGTTATTACAGAAAACATAGGAGATAGGGTCCTGATCCGGTCATATCGGTCTAGTTGAACCGAACCTGCAGTGAACCGGTCCGGATCGATTCAGCTGAGGTTGAAGACGATGGACAGTGTCGGCGATAGTGTTGTGGCTCGGAAGGGCTTATGACAGGCATATCGAGGTGGCAGCATAGGACGGTCTGTGAGTGGATATTGTTTTCTAAACTGTGATGCATGCATAATTGTTTTATATGTTATATATATGTGATTTCTATGATGATGATTGTGATATTGGTAATTTACATATTTGCACGTATTTCGAGGTGATTTACGTATTTGCATATATATATATATATATAAATATATATCGAGGTTTATGGTTTTACACTGTGGTTATACATGCTTGTGGTTTCGGTGATAGTTTGATGAAATGGTTTTGGATTTGAAAAGGTGAAATCGGGCATGAGACCCATTTGTTTTGGAAACCCTCAGACATGAAGTCCATTTGAGTTATATCATCGGGTTAGGGGCCCAGTTGATTTACGAAATCGAGCATGAGGCCCAATTGTGTTTTATAAATGTGATTTTGGGTCGGGGACCCATAAATGGATTTGGATAAATGGATTTGGATTTGAGAAATTGGATTTGTGGATTACGATGGTTTTATGGAAATCTCGGACATAGGCCCATTTGAACGGTTTGAGATGATTTATGAAATGTTTTCCATATACCATCCTTATATCTATAGATTGTCTCCTCCAATCGTCTGGGACGCTGGAGTAGTCACGGCGTATTGCCTGCGAGGGGTCACTGCACGGAGCAACCAGACTGTATAATGACTCAGGAGCAGGGTTGCTAGACATCTGGGACGTCAGACATCTGGGATGTCAGAGTGACTCGGGTTGAGACCCCGGGTAGCATGCGTAGCTTGGACTATGACATGACGTCTGGGACACCAAGGATTGGTATATAATGGTATTGGATTGAAATGTGATTCATGGATTTATTGGATTATGTATGTGGATTTCAGATTTATTGGATTTATGAAATAGTATTTCAGTGTTGGTGGTTTTGGGCAATGGCCCATATGATTGGATTTACGGTTTTGGGTTGAGTTCCCACATATTTGAATTTATGGTTTTGGGCTAAAGCCCTAACGATTTAGTTAAAGTAAATGGTTTAATTATTGGTTTTCGAATGCATGCATACTTTTTAGTGAAGGACATAAATGTCTTCTTATGAAATGCGTTTTTATTAAACTATTGATTTTCGTCCACTCACAGCTTTTAATGGTTTTAATGCCCTTCAGGTTGATCACGGATGCGGGCTGTAGCAGAGACCGAGACATCGCACTCCTCCACCGATCCTGGCTCGCTCTGGAAGCCCCGAACGAGCTGAGATTTTGAGTTATCCCTTGTATGCGTATCAGACTGGAGCATGGCACATCCCTCGATAATCTCGGGGGGATTGAGATGTGTCGTATCAAGTGGTATCAGAGTACGGTTTGCTCTTGTGATACGCGCAGGTCGAGGATGTGATGTCTCTACGTGATCAGCCCATTATAAACCTGATAGTTAGGATGTCGGTATGATAGTTAGTGGGAATGAGTCGTTGATAGTTTCGATTCGGCATTTGATGCTTATGTGTGCCATAGTTATGTAGTGTTGGCAGTGTGGGACCCTACTGAGAGATGAAGGTAACAGTGCTTTAGAGTTTTGACCGTGGGACGGTTATGTCGGGATCGTCTATCACGGTATTGCAGAATTGGATATGACGATAGTGTGGAGTTGTGACCATTAGATAGTCAGGTTATGTTGAGTTGGATAGTGGTGCTGCTGTGAGCAGCCGGGTTTCTCGAACCCTAGTTGTGATTGATGGTGTGGAGAATGTGAGTGCAACGGAGTTAGTAGATGACCTTAGTGAGAAACCCTAGTGTTTGGTTTGGAATTTTGAGTCTGCGAGTGGTTTGAATTTGGCTACTTTTCGGAGTCGAGACCTTTGGTCGAGCATGTTATGTCAGCTTTGGTGATTGTGCTGCAGAGTGCAGCTGAGGTCAGGGATGACCTGGTGGACGACACTGGTTGAGTCGAGTTGAGACTAGTTAAAGATTGGTTAGAGATTGGTTGGACAGGTTACCAGGGTGTGATACTTGTCGATGGAATCTCGGAGTGGGGATACAGAGTAGTGAGTACTAGAGGTTGATTCAGGTTGGATGCGGAGTCTCGATAGCGATGTCTGGTGGTTGGGTCTGCACGAGCCTGTGGTAGGCACTACCATCGAGGGTGGAAGCAGTTATGGTTGTTGAGAATCAGGGGACGTGCAAGGAACATTCATTTTCTGGTATGGGTTGTCAAGGTGATTTTACCCAGAGTTGTTGGGTATGAGGGAGGCAGAGTTCCTCCAACTTGAGCAGAGGTATGGGGTTGTTTCTCGGTATGAGCAAAGATCCAGGGTTGTCTGATTCGCACACTGTGTGCTGGTGATTGTGATGACGATGAGCCACGAGTTGGGATGTGACTCCGTCGTGATGGGCATACGTTCGGTATCTGGGATCCAACAGTGGATCTCAATTAGTGATGGATTGGATGGGATCCAACAGTGGAGTAGTCATCTAGGACGCTGGAGTAGTCACGGCGCATTGCCTGTGAGGGGTCACTACACGGAGCGACCAGACCGTATAGGACGTGAGGCGTCTGGGACGCCAGGCATCTGGGATGCCGAGGATTAGTATATAACGGTATTTGATGGAATTGTGATTTATAGATTTACTGGATTATGTATTTGGATTTCGGATTTATTGGATTTATGATTTGGTTTTTTGTGTTAATGGATTTGGGTGGGGACCCACATGATTGGATTTGAGTCAAGCTCTCTGCGCCTGTTGCTACATTGCCACACGTGCACTCTACACGTGTGTGAATATTCCAGAAAATATTACGTCAAATTTGACCGTTAGAACTAATGCTGACCCTAACATTTGACTAAAGTCCGTTAACATTGACTGTTGACCCACTGTCATTGGAGTTTTGTCGGAGACGGTGGTTGGACTGCTGCCTTCGGTGTTGTCAATGGTGGCTGGAATTTGGATTTTTTGTCGTAAAATTCTCATAATCCAATAGGGTCTAAATCCTTCAATACTAATCCAAAATCGGCATGCAAAGTACTTAATCTACCATACTCGACCCCTAGATTACGAAAATATAGGTCTTAGGTCAAGATTCAGCCTACTTTGGCAGTTAGAATACTGGGAAGGTCTCGGTTAGCAACTCTGGTCGCCGTGCTCTGCCGTCAGTCCTAGCTCAAAAGCGACATGCAAACACTTGGTTAAATCCCTCTCAACATGACGAAGCCATTGGTCGATGTTAGGATTTGAGAGGCTACCTGATTCAACGGTTGGCTCAAAAACGGGTCAACTCGGGTTAGAAACAGGTCGTTCACCAACAACGTTCCTCACACCAGAGATCACATGCAAAATTTTGAGAGGGCAGTTCGAACTGTAATATGGACAGTAGGGTGATTCAAGAGGGTTGATCTTACCTTAAAATATCTCAACGTCGTTGGGTCACAGTGATCCCTGGCCTCATTGTCAAGTCTAACTGTCGAGAGAGGTCACAGCGGAGTCGTGGTAGCATCTGGATTCTGGGACCTAGTTCCAGTTGTCTGGGTTGGCAGTCATCACTCAAGGTTTAGCTTTGATGTTGTGGGTCAAATCTCTTCACGGTGGTGCCAATTAGTTTGACGGCGAGGGAGAAGAACGGTAGCAGGTTGTCGCCTAAGTTAAAGGGAAAGACACCCGAAGTGGCAGCTTGATGGAAGTGATTGAATTTCGTAGTTTCAGCGAGGAGGAGGTTTCACGCGTTTGTGCAGGGAAGAAGGTGGGCTCACGTGTGAAAGAGAGAGATCGATCAGGGTTTAAGGGGTAAGTGGCTACAATAATAAAAGTGAGCACTGGGCCTCAAAATTGGGCCTAGATAAACCATATTAGTCGAATGCACTATGGGCTTAAAACAAACACACACCCAACCGCACTCTTAACAAGTAGCCCGTAAGTGAGGGAAATTGAGGCCTAACAATTCATGGGGAGGTTTTGGTAATTTTTCATTTTCTATTTCTAATTTTAAGTATGGGATGTAACAATACTAGCCTGTCCTTACTTTTACAAAAATAAGTATAAGTCAAACATAAAATACTTGAGGATGAGAATTCATTCCTAGAACTGATACCTTTTGAGATTCGCCCTGCCCCGTCCAAACTGTCCCGAGGCCCAAATTTATAAGTTTGTTTTTGGGGAAAACAAAGTTGAAATGGTTGAATTCATCAAATCCAACCGATCTGGTCTGGTAATTTTTCATATACGGGCAATTTTTGTAAAATGAAGCAAGCCCAGCATGACCGGGCCCAAGACGATAAATTTGGGGCTGGACTCAGGAACAAGCCCAATTCTGAGGCCAGTCTCTGAGGCCATTAGTCCAATACCCGTCTAATTCACTTTCTCCTTCCTCTCTCCCTCTTCAGCATTTCCCGTTTCTTCTCCCGCGCATCCATTGAGCCGTAGCTTCAGTTTTATTCACTAATCACTCTGTCACATGCAAATTATATGTCACAGATCATGCAAATTATATGTCACAGATCTCGTTCTCTCTAACTCGACGGCGATAATACAAAACCAGGTGAGAAGCTATTTTCTTTCACTGCTGATTTTTCCTTTTTTCTCTCCATGTTGATTTTGTTTGATTTTTTTGTCTGGTTTGGTTTTGATTTATGTCTTCAAATTTGTATAGAATTTAACTCTTGGGTTTTCTATTAAAGACAAAAGTGGTCCTGAAATTAGAACTTCAGCAGATAAATTCTTTATTTTTATCCGGCATAATGGGTTTTGTATTGAGGAAGGAATGGTCAGACTGTAAAGGTTCAGTAGGTGTGCAGATTTCCAATAAGTTGAGGAGATTGATTGGTAGCATGGATTAGATTATGGTGTTTGTTCAGGACGTTTTCTTTTAACCGATATAATTCGACTCAATTGTTGGTTCCTTTTTTGTTTTTTTCTCCAAATTTAAACTTATATTTCGAATTTTCTGCATCCGACCAAACCAAATCCAATAGAAAACGGGTAGATTTCATTCAAAAAATGGAAAAACTTGTTCCACAACACCATAGTTAAACAGACATTCTTGAGGAAAGCATTAAAAGGAAACAATGTTTTTTTTTTTTTGCAACACCGCTAAATTCCTGGTACAACAGGAACTTCCAATAGATTATGAAGGTATCCTTCTTCACCCATATGCAATCATTTAGATTTAAAGTGGGTGACAGGGTCGAACATCAGCATAGGGTTCCCTGCTGTTAATGGAAAATCGAAAGTGACAAATGATTGATGGAAACTGATAGGATACTAAAAGATATGATATCGTGTGATTTTGTGGGCTGCATCATGTTTCCCCAGATTTATCCTCTTGGAGTGTCCATTCACATTCAGGTCTGTACAAATTTGACAAGGCTTCATTACACTAGAAAATAAAATTTATAGAAAATGAAAAAGTAAAGATGCTTAAGTCTACACACCTGTTATAATCAGAGGCTGTATTGGTTTTTTTTTTAATTATCACTCCCAGAAACCTTATTTCCATTTCCTGTGTTGTCAGAGGCCAAAGCATTTTCTTTATTATCATGGCCATCCATGGACTTAGATTTTTTAAATGGGTCTAGTGTTAGGGACAAGAAGAATTATATTCCTTTTTTTTTTTTTTTGAAATATGGAAAACATTGCTGGTGATTCCCCAAGATGTTGTGATCTGGTACTCAGTAATGGGGCTTTGACTCCATTTCTATTACCCTGAGTGAGTGCATTCAAAGCTCTCTATGCTGAGAAATTGGTCTTGGATATTGTTAAAAATTTGGAAGGGCAAACCACTTGTAACTGGTTTGATATATAGACTATATTTAAAGAAAAAGAAGCATAAGATTAATTTATAAGCAGTTAAATAACATCTTTGAATGCTCATCTTTGAGCATAAACTCACTTGTTCTTGCACTAAATATTAATTTTCAACCAACCTTGAAACTTAAGATATGTTTTAACTTCTTTATTTTCCTAATGCATCACACGTAGTGGAGGTGCAAACACATGGTTAGAGAGGTAGCTAAAAAAAATGAAAATGCAGCATGTCCAGGCAAAGACGAATGGCTATTACTGGCAAAGATGAGAGGCTAGTACTGCTCAGTTAAGTACTGGAATTTTTTTTTCCATGTCTTTTTGCATTAGGCTGTAATGAAATTTTTTTTTCCATGTCTTTTTGCATTAGGCTGTAATGAAAATTTTAAAGTGATCCACCATAGCCTAAGTGTTGGTACTGTAATGCTTTGTTTAGTCCCTATGCATTATTGTCAGTTTGTTGATACTGTTTTGCTTTTTTACTGTATTCATATTGCTAATTTATTTCTGAGTTCAGGCCTTCTGCACTAGGCTTGTAATGCCTGAATGAGTCTTCTATGAACTAATTTATCTATTATTTTTAATTTCACGTGATTATTGGCAATATTAGGGCCTTGGCTGAATTATCCTTAGGTTTCCTTTTAGAGTATTTGTTAGTGTGATGAAAGCTAGATCCATGATTTAGTTAACAACCACCCCAATAAAGGGTTGGGAATAATTAGGTTGATTTAGACCCTTTTTTAATATCTTATTCAGAATAGACCCATTGTAATCTCTATATATGGTGACCTGGCATTTTAAAGGTTCAACTTGTGATACTTCTTATTAGTGAACGGACTATAGCTACATAAAAATACCTGACCACGCCAAGCTGAACCAAGTACTAACAAAAAGGCCTGCCCTAAATGCGAGTTTTTTTTTTCTTTCCTATTTTCATAACAACGCAATGGTGTCCCTCCAGACTGACACAATGGTGCCCCAAAAAACACGAACGAAAGTTAGGGTAACTGATTTAGTTGTGATAATTTATTCACAAGTGAAGCGAAATATGATTAGACTTGTTGTGTTATTAGCATGATGATTTAGTTGTGTTTATGACTCAGAAGTTGCATGTGCTTGACAGCTGATCAGCTGCCTGTAACTTCTCTCTTTCGTGACTGGCAGTAAACCCTAAAACCCCAACTGCAGAAGATAACGTCTCGGATTAGCTGATCAGCTGCTAGTAACTTCTCTCTTCACTGACTCTCAGTAAACAGTAAAGCCCTAGCAAGTGCAGAAGGTAATGGCTTGGAGAATCTGTTCCCGCCTTTCCTTCCTTTCTTCTATTTGCAAAGTCCCAAAACCCCGAGAGGAGCTTCCACTTCTTTCCAGGTCAGTGAGTCCTTTTCTCATTATTATCTCACCTGTTGGTGCCAAAAATCTTGCCAAAAGCTCTCCCGTCAAATTCTAAAATACCCATTTGCCTCTTTTCACTTTCAGATTAGAAAACCTAGCAGATTCTGCTCAAAGCACTTCAAAAAGTCAAATTGCTCTTGGGTTTTGCCCCAATTTTCAAGGTTTGCTTCTATTTCTTGGATTTCACAACTAATGATTTGCGTTTATTTTCGCATGTATATAATTTATTGATAGTACGATATGCAGGCTTAGTGTTTTATACTCCTCATAGAAGACATTAGTTCACTGACCTGCAATTCCCTGTTCAAGTTCTTAGAATGAAGTTATTAAAACATTGGCCAAAAAAGAAAAGCTATCGAAAGAGGAAAAACGGGTTACTAGATTTATGATGGATCTTTACTGGCTTCTTGCCTGTTCTTTGAACTGGTGTCACTGGCAGGCCTGTTATTATGGAAAGCGTTTACCCTGAGGATTCATTCCGTGGTCCAAATTACACGGAGAAAGCATGATCTCTAGTGGTTTTTATTTTTTTATTTATTATTATTTTTTGGATTGATTTTGTTTTTTAAATTTGAGTGGCTTGGATTAAAATTGTTTTAAATAGATAATGGAATATTAAACTTTAGATTTTTGTGGCTTCTTGGATTTGAATTTTAAGCTATTATAAGATAAAACAACTTAAGATCACTGTTACAATTGTAGTCAACCTTATGCCTCTGTAAACTTAGAGAATTAATGATGTAATATCTGCATATGTTATCAAATTCTATGAATAAATCTTGTCATGTCCATGCAGAAAATATTGCTTGCTTTGCTTTCATATAAAAAACAGGAAAAACAGGTAGATCGTTGGAACACATGATTTCCCTGTGAGTTTTATGCTTCTGCTACCTGTATGACTCTTTGGAATTGTTGCAGTTTCACGATCATATACTCGCGGTGGACATAAACCTTATGATCTCTTTGGAAACGGAAAACCTGGTGACAAGGAATTCAGGAAAGCCTGGACGAAAGAGATTGACGAAGATACTTCTTTATGGACAGGGAGTGAAGATGAAAATGACAATGAAAAGGATGAAAAGATTCATCTTGAACAAGAGATTCGAAAAGTAAGGCAGCAGGCAAGGGAGCACTCTGACCTGATTGATGCTGATGACAGTGATGAGTTGAGAAGTGTTTGGTCAGAAAGTGATGGGGAGAAGACTCTCTGGACTGGTAGTGAAGGTGACGATGATGATGATATCCCTACTGAAGCCTACCCAAACGAAAGTAGTGATAAATATATAGACAAGCTCTTTGAGTTTGAGGAAACATCAAAGTATCGAACGATCTCAGAACTACTGAAAGCTGAGCAGGAACCAGAAGAGTTGTCCCCCGGAAAGCAAGCTAGGAAAATTGCAGTAGAGAATGCCTTGAAAAAGTTGAAGAAAGGGCCAGATGGGCGGTACATTAATGTGTGGGAGGTCATGAGTGACTTAGATATTCTAATAGGAGCATTCGAAAATATTGTTTCAGGACCAGAATATACAGAGCTTAGGCAGGGAGGGCCTAAGAAATTAAACATGCAGTTTTTCAAGGATATACAAGCGCGTATGAGAGATCCAAAATATAAGTTCTCACCTGAGTTGAAGTTGAAACCAAAGAGCAAGCTAGTTCCTAGAAAGAAATGGCAGAAGTCACAATCTCGACGAAGGAAAGCACAAAAGCGCTAGTTTATCCTCCTTTTCCCCCTATCAGTTTTCCTCTGTATTGTTTAAATCTATCAGACTTGGAAAGCTTAACATGTACATTGTTCAAGTAAATTAGGTGCATGTTCCTCATTTCTGTGTGGGTGTGCGGGATACGTCTTTTTGTAAGCACCCTTTGCGAGATTGCATTTGATTGGTATGCCAGCTTGCCTGCTGGAACCATAAACTTACAGGCGGATGAGGAGGAAGAATTCCTCGTTATTTCTTTTATTAGCTGTTCTCCAGTTAGGTGTTAGGTCTGGTTCTACATATGCTTGCAGTCCCATTTACTTCATCTTTCTTCTGGAAGATGCTAGGGTTACATCAAAAAAAGAATGACCCCGAAAATAGTCATTAGAAAACTAACCGACTGCTGAGAAAAATTAGGAGTTGCTGCTTTGGACTTGAGCATTCAAGCTAATTTCTTCTTTGTTTGCCCAAGAATTCCCCTCCCATATTCAGGTTTGTGAAAGTATTCTGGAGCAGCCCTTTTACTTCCTGATTGTGCTCCAAGGGAGCCCTCGTATGTCATAATCCTGCACTCCTGCATACATGTATGAAGATGGGTGCAGGCTCTGGGAATCTCTAAACCCAAAATCGTCAACTGCCTCCACGGTGCAATGTTTGTTACTACCGACTAGAGGTTAAGGAAACACCAAGTTTGTAGCATTCTCATTTCATGTTGCTACTTACAGACCATCTAAATGTATTATATCTAATTATTTTGAAATATCAATTTTTTTTTTTTTTGTGTGATCAAGATCTGAAAATTGCAACAAACAAACTTAGAAAAGATTACAATTTAGTTAGGATAGACTCCATCCAAGACAATCCAAATAACATCAGCTTGACCATCATCAACCAGTCTAAGAATGGACTCAAATATAGTCAACAGATAGAAACTAACCAGAGTTGCGACTTGTTGCAAGATTGAAAAGGTGATAATAGGAAGGGTAATTTCCACCAAAATTTCTCCACAACAACCTCTTTCCCATCGTAGATTACTAAAACTCCCTGTCAACCTACACTCACAAGAGGGATTATACAGCAAACCCATAAAGTTATTGGACTATTTAGGGAAAAAAAAAACTCAAATCAACCAACAATGACAACAAAAAAAACTAAACAAGCTTAAAATTAAAAGACTACCCAAGCCTAGCCCTCCACACCCACTCGCGAGAAAACGACCCACACGGAGGAGTCGCTCGCCTTGTGACCCGCATGGGGGCAGCAACACCACGCCAATCGGTTCAGACTCCCATCAAAACACCAAGAGAACAGTAGCCACCGCTAACCTGCACAGAGAAAGGAGACCAAAAACCCCCGAACTCCGACGGTAGGGCAGATGCTAAACCGACCGAAGAGAAAGGGGAGAAGCAGAGGCAAAGGGAAGGGAAGAAGTTAAGGGTATGTAAATACCACATTCAATATCTCCAATTCAAAGAGTGTATCTTCCCATCATAACTTTTTGTAAAGTTTACAACTCTTGCAAAAATCAACACATTGTTTGGATTAAAATATTTAATCAAACAATCAATTATCAAATTATTCAAACAACACATTCTTTAATTATTTGAACATTTTTCAACACATATATTTAGGTTTTTTGTTTTTGTTTTTTATTTTTTTTAATACCCATAAGTATTTCCACAAATATTTGGTAAATACCATAAGGTATTCCCACACTCGAGAGTTGGGCCTAATCCCCGCTGATCTATGCATTTTATGCTATTCTTATTGTCTTTCTTCCTACATTTAACTATGTTATGAGCTTATTAAAGTGTGTTCTAACTTGTTTTAATGTTTTTAAGTACTAACCAAAAGAGATGGAGTAAAGAGGTTAAATTAGAGTAAAAACACATAAGATATCAGGAATGAGCTAAGATTTATATAGATTGGATCAAGAGATGGTCAAGACCATGTCTATATGTGCAAGAAGGCTCAAGATTATGCCAAGGTTCGTTCTGGGAGGAGCCTAAAAGAAGAAGTGATTCAAAAGTTATAGACCAAAAATCTACTTGTGTAGATCAACTCACTTCCACTGACCATTGTGAACAGCTCAGAATGAATCAGGACGCGATTAAGGTATGGTTGGAAAGATCTAGAAGTCTATTTTCTAGAAATGTAAGAATCATTAAAATCGGAGTCCTACAACCACGAGAATTCCTATTTTTGTGCGGAAGGGTCAGGCTGCCCAGGTAGAGTTAATTTATTTCCTAAAGAAGAATTGGTGCCTATATAAAGAGAGTTTTGGCCAGTAGCGCAACATCTCTCATTCTTGCACCGAAACTCTACCAAACCACTTTTATCTCTCCCTAAATCCGTGACTTCTCTTACGAAGGCCAACTACACTATACACCACCATCATCACCTTCATTTGTGACATATAGGGCAATTCTCAGTGTCACACCAAGGAGCATCTAAACACTTAGCATCCATAGGGAAATTCCCGAAGAGAAAAATTGTAACATGACATCTTTACTCCATAGTTCTCTTTTGTACTTGAATATCGTATTTGTGGATTGATCTTTAATATTATTATGATTTTATAAATTATACGGATTTCAATAATCTTCCATGTGTTCTAGTATTGTACATGTATGTTTATGTTTAATGCTTTGAATAGATATAGGGCAATTCCCGAGAACGCACTAATGATGATATACATGTGTTTTGTAAAGCTATGTTTATGGAATTTCGTTGATTTTGAAGTTGATATATTTCATGCACGAGTAAGGCATAAATAATGAGATGACCACTTGTAAATAATAGATTAGGTTTAGTTTAGTTCTTAATTTCGTAGGACATTAGAAACTCTTTTCTTATCCCCATTCTATTTTCCAAATGTTTTCATGCATTAGTACCCTCAATCCCCGGTTAGAAAGATCTCCATTTACCAATACTACATCTTCATAAAAGAGTTTAAGTTGCATGTGTTTTCATTAAGTGTTTAATTTGATGCTTGGTTTGAGCGTTGTCACCTGCTCAGTTACAGCTTGCTCCTAGCCACAAAGTGCTCGCAACGAATTTTGAACTCCTACCAATTAGACATTATGAAGTTCGCTCTTTAGAAATGACAGGTTTCCAATTATACCACACACACATTATGGTTATTTTTAATTTTTTTGGGTATAATATTCAGGATTTTCTCATTACAATTAGAAAAACAAATAAAAAATACAGAAAATTAAGTAAAACCACAAAAATAGTTTACACAGATCCTTGATTCTGTGATACCTTGCTAATCAGGCCTCATAGGACCTTTTAATTAAACATAATTGAAAGTTAGACTATACATAACTTCATCTTTAATAAAGTAAAATTTTAAATTAATTATTATACGTGGAAGAAAAATAATATTCACTCATAATGACCTGCTATAATAACTTTATGATCATGTTTGATGAGTGATATTAGATTGGCTTACTTCAAATTATGTATTTTGAATATAAATATAAATATGATTTCATTATAAGAGGATCATATATCATTGATCATAGAAGGAAATTACATATATAAGAGCTCTTTGTACTTCATGCTGTTCGGTTATCTCTATTATGTCTTCTTAAGTTCCATCATGGTGTTGAATCTTCTAATTGTGGCTAATGATGTGCTAAAAAAAGTGATATGTCTTCGTTATCCCATAAAAAATAGATTTTCATATGTGGTTCGCCAGTAGCTGGTTCTCTTTAAAAAATAATTCCATCCCCGTCACTTCATTTTTTTTCAAACTCTCTAGATAATTTTTTTAATATATGACCTTTTTGTTTTTTGATAAATAATTACATTCCATGCTAGTTTTTTAAATTAACACATTATCTAAAATCAATGATATTTTATTTTGAGAGCAACAAGATTTGTGCTAAGATATATAACTTTCCAACCATTTGTAAATTTAACACATGTTGACACGTCAACGATGATGTTAGCGCTGATGTCAGCAATGACGTCAATGATGACATCATCATGTCAATCAATGACGTCAACGATGACATCATCATGTCAATCTACTTCAGCTTGTCAAGGCCACATTAGCTTGTTAGTACCATGTGGCGGGGTGATGTCAGTAGCCACATGGGCATGTGGGGAAGGCTACCGGCCCTTCTCTGGCGCGTGGCAGTGCATGGGCTCGATTCTCAAGACACTAGGATACGTGCCCTATAGTTTTTTAAGTCCTGAATCCAATGGTGGTGGTTTCAGGCTGTTTGGAGTTCATTTAGAAGTGTTTTTGGGCGTCCAAAGTGACAGTTGCACGTTTAGGACACCAGTACAATCCCAAAAATTAGGGGCTTTAGTTGTAAGGTTATTAAGGAGGTTAGTGACCCTCAGTTGTGATTGTTGATAGGCTAGATAGCTCTAGGGACCTTGGAGGAGCGCACAGCTCGGGACTGAACTCGATTGGACAACCTGTGAGTGGACTTTGGTTTTAGTAACTAAGATGCATGCAATTTAACTGTTTTATATATTTTATGATATTATCTGAATTGAAATGGTTTAAATGATTATTCTAAAAGTGTTGCATATAATATGCAGATTTATGATTTTTAGAATAATTATTCGGTTAGTTATTATGGGCAGATGCTTTATGAAATGTTGTGGAAGCAATGTTTTGGGCCCAGGCTCGGTTAAAAGGGTTTGACTTGGTCTTTTCTTCCTCCTTCCCTAGTTCTCCCTTTCTTTCTTTCTCTCTTTATTTCATCCTCTCCATTTTTCCTTCTCGGTCGCACATCATACACTCACCTATATACATGCGCACGCGCGCGCACACACACGCACACACACACACACACACACACACACACACACACACACACTCTCTCTCTCTCTCTCTCTCTCTCTCTCTCTCTCTCTCTAAGTTGGTGCACACACATAGAAGATATAAAGGAGGGGAATGATAAGGACACTTGTCACCTTCTCATGTAATCCACAAAATATCTCTTCATTTGAAATTACCAAATTGCCCTTAATGCTAAATTAGCAAAATACCCCTAGTCAATTTAGATATGTAACAAATCAAATCCATCTCCAATCTGATATGCTGTAAGCAAAGGGTCATTGGGTAGTACATGTTTAGACTAGCACGATGACGACAAAGGTAAGGGACGAGGTGTTATGACCGTGGGATGATGAACCTTAGGTTGCGTGTCTACTTCCGGGCTTAGAGTGAGCATGAGATTAAACATGCATAACCTTACTTCATTTGGACCCTTATGCTCATCTAGAGTTTTGAAACCAATAACGTCTCCATCAAACTTTGTTGTTAAATCTTCAGAGTACAGATCAATTTTAGTCTTCTTAGCAATAATGGCGTAAGGTTTAAGGTGATCTCCTCCATATCCCACACATAGAAATCCACGAGGAAGATTAAGTGGTTAACCTACACAAGCACTTCTTCCAACAATCCTCTCGAGTTTGCACCCATGTCTAACATAACATTCTTAAATCCAGTTTTACCAATTGTTCATGGAATAGTGAAGCTCCCGAGATCCTTGCACTTAGGTGGAAATTTTCTTTGCAGCAAAGCAGAGACATTCTCACTTACCCTCACCACTTCATTCTCACGGTTTTTCCTCCTTGTTGTGCAATGTTACGTCAAGAACCTAGCATATTTTGGGACTTGTTTGATGGCATCTAAGAGAGGTAGATTGAGCTGTACCTCCTTGAAGGTCTCAAGAATAGCCTTTTAACTTTCATCCTTCTTAGATTGAGCAATGTTGGGGAAAGGCAAGCAAGAAAAGGGAAGTTTAGCAAAATTTGAACTTGAAGGGATAAAAGGTTTACCTTTAGGTTTTGATTTTGATGAGGTTGCGAGTGAGGGTTTCTGTGATGTTACTGGGTCTTTTTCCTCAACAAGCTTTGAAGCTCCCACAACTTCCTCTTCACTGTCCTTCTTTGTTCCCTTAGCCCTTTTAGAAGTTTCTCCCAGCACGTTCCCATTCGTTGTAGTTATATATTTGGCGTATTCATATGAAGGATTGGGGATTGCCCAGCAGTGCCTACCAAGAAAAGCTTTCTTTAAGAGGTTGGGCTAGGAAGTTGAGCTTGTTGAGTCTACATTAAAGCCTTAGTAGGCACAGTTATTGCTTCAAACATCTTATCATTATTAGAATTAGTAACTGGAGCACTACTATGAGTAGGTTTTAGAACCCAAGGCTTCTGAAAAAAGCCTGGTGGAGCTCTATTTTGGAGGTGCTATTTTGTTAGCATTCTCAGTATTTTCATTCTCCCTCAATCTGAAGTTCAGATGGTTCTTCCAGCGCTCATTGTAGGTAGATAAGAAGGGATCATTCCTAGGATAGTGTTGTTCTTCTTGGTAGCCCACAACATTGGCACTCTTTTATCCCTGGTTTGCGTACACTTGAGGCACTGATCAATCAACTGCCCTTACATAGCGCACACATCACAAGCTTGTGCCATTCCTGCTCCTATTAGCATTAAAACCTGAGACAAGATAGAAGTAAGTTTAGAAATTTTCTCTCCTAATTCGACATTAGAAATTACCTCATGTACTTGTCAAGTGTTGGTTTTGATGCCATCATATTGTTGCACATTATTGGTAGGGTTTGCAATGAGTGACATGCCAGATGTTGGTGTCTTGTCCACGAATAATCCTTCACTCGAGCATTAAGCATTTAGCATTTGACGTTCTAGGGGCAGCATGCCTTCACAAAAATACTGAAGCAGGTTTTGGTCCTTGAACTGATGTTGGGGACATTATGCAAGGAGAGTTTAAAATCTCTCATAGTATTGTGACTAAGATTCATCTTGAGCTTGAGTAATAATCATGATCTGCTTCCTTAGAGTGATGACATGGGACATAGGGAAGGATTTCTCCAAGAAGGTCTTCATCAAGCCATTCCATGTCGTGATATTGCCACTTGGCATCTTAAAGAGCCAATCCTTAGCACACTCAACTTGTGAGAAAGGAAATGCCTTTAGCTTCAAGATATCCTCATCAACCTTTGTAGGTACCATGCTAGTGCATACAAATTGGAATTCCATGAGATGGATGTTCAGGTCCTCAGTTGAAAAACTATGAAATATAGGAATCCGATGTAGCAAGCTTGACTTAAGCTCCAAGTCTCCACATTTTTTTCGTGGCTAGAGTTGGGTACGTGACGCAAGATGGCACACCACCAGATATAACCAAAGAGGAGAGGTTATAGATTGACCTCATTTATGCCATTGTTTCACGAGTTAGTGATGGCGGTTCAGATTCAAAACTAGAACAAGAACCATAACCATCCTCACTCCTTAACTTTTGGAATGTTTTTTCAATCTTGGGATCTAAAAAGGCTAGCTGTCCTTGTGGGTTACACCTAGTGTGCATGACCTCAAAAGAACAAAAAAATGGTGATCTTAATACGTGCACTTACAAAAAAAAAATTAAACCCTGTAAGTTGTAGTTGTTAGTAATATAGGATAAGAAAGGTATCATTTATTCTAAGGATTGAGGGTACACACTTTCACATGAAAACACAAATAGAAAATTAAACTAGATTTAACACTTAAACGAAAACAAAGGGGGATTTATAGGCTTTTTATTACAGAAAATAAAATGATTGAAAATTGTAAAATATGTGAGGTAGAATAGCTAAGAGCATGCTAATCCACCACTAAACACATACTGTCACGACCCAACCCCCCTAGCGTGATATTGTCTAATTTGGGCCCAGCCCTCACGGTTTTTTTTCTGGGAACTCACACGCAACTTCCCAGTAGGTCACCCATCATGGGATTGCTTATGCCAAATCTCGCTTAACTTTGGAGTTCCAACCGAACCCAAAACCAGTGAGCTCCCAAAAGGTCGCGGGCTAAGAAGATATGTGCCCACACATATAAGACACTTCATTTTTCCCTCCCTGAGCAATGTGGAATTGTTCATCGTTCTTCTCAAAACACGGGTCTTACAACCCACCCCCTTGGGGCTCAACGTCCTCGCTGGTACACTTCCAGTCGGGGTCTAGCTTCGATACCATTATGTCACAACCCGACTCCCCTAGCTTGATATTATCTGCTTTGTGCTCAGCCTTCACGATTTTGTTTCTGGGAACTCATACGTAACTTCTCAGTGGGTCACCTATCTTGAGATTGCTCCTGCCTAATCTCGCTTAACTTTGGAGTTCCAAGCAAACCCAAAGCTAGTGAGCTCCCAAAAGGCCTCATGCTAGGAAGATACGTGCCCACACATATAAGGCATTTCATCTTTCCCTCCCTGAGCGATGTAAGATTATTCACCGTTCTTCCCAAAACATGGGTTTTACACATACCAAGCCAATTTTTACTCCTAATTCTTTTACTATGTTGTAAAAGATATCAATCAAGAACCAAATGTAGTACACAAGTAGGTTCTTATTACTTTCCTAAAGTCCTTTAACTCAGTAACGCACCAAAGTTATATAATTCCTAAACAAGAAATCTCAAAACATGAACAACATGATTATTCAAGTTATGCAAAGGATCAATAAGTTCTTAGAAAGTTTGATTGATAATTAAGTTAATCAGATTATGAAACAGCCATCAAATCATAACCCAAGTAGAATTGACTGAACTATGATATGTCTTGCTACTTATGAATCATAGAGACTAAAACATGCCATATGAATTAACCCCTAAGTTTAAGCAACACTTATCTGTTTACACAATATGTTTCAAATCATAGCATATAAACACTAAATATTTTTTGTAAAACAGATCAATCCAACCATTCACAAGCATAGCAACAAAATTAGGAATAGAAAAACAATCAATTTTTACTCATGTTTAGAGCTTAAAAACAACCCTTAACTAACAAGAGTTTAGTTACACATGATTAAAGGAAATTTAAAACAATGAGTTAAAAGTTACACAATTAATCGAATGAAGATCAACGTGACAAGCCACTGCAGAGGCAACAAGCTACTTCTCCAAAGCTTCCACGTCAACAATCTCCAAGATCACAATGTGAAAAGCCCAAAACTTAATTTCAAAAATTGTTTGTGGCTAGGGTATGATCTAAGGAAAAAGGTTGAATGTCAGGACCCGTCCCAAATCCCCCGGGATTAACGTGGGACGCCCCTGATTCCGTCTGATACGAAGTGTCAGACCAGGGAAAATTCCGTCTCTAGCCCTCACCGGAGCTTCCAGAGTACGCCAGGATCGTAGGAGGAGGATTGTGATGTCTCGTCTCTGCTACAGCCAGCATCTGCGATCAACCTGAAGGGCATTAAAAACACGAAAACTGTGAGTGGACAAAATAAACATTTCATTGAAAACATTTTCACAAGAAGACATTTATGCCCTTCAATAAAAGTAAATGCATGCATTCAAAAACCGTTTATCAAATATTCATAAAACCATTTGAAAATATTCTCAAAACCTTTCAAGGGTTCATGCCCGGTTCCCATAAACCGTCATGACCTGCAAAAACCATTCAAGGGTTCATGCCGGTCCCCATAAACCGCCATGAACCATAAATCCATTTGGGTCCCCAACCCGAAATCACAATCTTAAAACATGGAATATGGAAATCAAATCAATAGGGACTCAGACCAAATCACGTCACGTGGGTCTCCGCCCAAAACCATTCTCAGTGAAGTACTAAAACATCGAATACGGGGTCTTCGCCCCAAACCATTTTCTAAATCATAAAACACGGGGTCTTCGCCCACAAATCACTTTCTGTAAAACCTCATACGTATCGACATACGTATAACCCATCTGCGGCACTTCCGAGAAGATGCCAACTCGGGGCACACAGCCCCTAGGGAACACATCCCCGATATGTCACGATTAATCATATATATACTAGTGTGCACACTACTCGGGGTCTCACTCCGAGTCTTCTCCAAGGAATTCTCCATCTGGGAGGCTCTATCTTCAGACCTAGTCCGATCATCTCTCCGGAGTCTGATCTGGGACCACATCATAAATCGTAACCCCTACTCCTAGAACGGCATCCCTATGGGGACACCCATTCTGGTCTGTGGATCGTGACTCTCCAGGTCGATGTCTGGAGGAGACCATATAATCATATGGAGGGTTCATATACATTTTTAAATACTTTCTTTCTTAAAACATTTCTCAATTGGGTCTCATACCCGATTCATCTCAATAGGATTCCTCAAATCCGATTCAAATCCATTTCGCAGGCCTCGGCCTAAATCCACATTTCAATAGGGTCTCATACCCGAATTATCATTTCATAAACCGAACTGGGACTCAAGACTGATATTACAATCAACAGGGCCTCAAGCCTGATACCACAGCTAACTGGGCATCAAGCCCGAACCGTAAAGCAACGAGGCCTCAAGCCCGATTTCACAACCAATAGGGCCTCAAGCCTGATACTATAATCAAATGGGCCTCAAGCCCGAGATTATAACCAACTGGACCCTCGGTCCGATCGTATAACCCAAATGGACCCTCGGTCCGATTCCTCGTCAAATCAAATGGACACAAAGTCTGAGACTTCATAAATCAAATGGGTTTCGTGCCCGATTTCATATTTCCAAATCCAAAATCCATTCATCAAACCATCATTGAAAACGCAGTACGCAAAGGTACGACATAAAGCCGAAAACCATGAAAAACGTGCAAATATGTCCATCCTAAGCTACCACAATCAAATGCACTCATGGCATCACAAAAAATATGCTAAAACACTTATAAAACATTTATGCATGCATCAAGTTCGAAAGAAAGGTCCACTCACAGACCGTCCGAAGCCCCGCTTCGATACGCGTGCCACAAGCGTCTCGCAGGCCAATCGTCGCCTCTGGGATTCCCGAACCTGTCCAAATTAATTTAGAGGGTTACTAACTACTTATATAACCCCTCACTAAAGCCCAATAATTTTCCGGAATTTCTACCTATTTTTAAACGCGAACCTAAACCTTCGGACATCCCGAAACCTATCGTAACAATGTCCGATCGACACGAAACCAGTCCCAAAATGTTCGTTACATCGAATAGATGAAATTACATGTTGGAAGTTCCTCAAAATTATGTCCCATGCGCCACCCAAAGGGACTGCGCGTGGGGCTCACGCGCCCTGCGACTGTTCATCTTCCACCTGCAGTGAACCAGTCCGGTTTGGTTCTCTGGTTTTCCTGGACCGGTGTGACCGGTCCGGCCTGGTTCCTCGCTTATTTTTCGTCCGTTTGCTTCCAATCCAATCCCTAAATTCCTATTTTTATGTTTTCTATCAATTCCAATCAACAAACCTAATCAAAACTCACCTAAAGCCCAAGGTTCGAATTGAACCTCACGGTTCGATGTTTCCATTTTTCTTCCCACGGCCCTCAGCCGTCAAACCGCCACCAAAATATTCTTAGGACCTCCCTAGCAACCCAATAAACCCATTCTAAACACTAAAACCAGCCCATAATGCCACAAATCGAAAATAGGAAGAAAATGGGTTTATCGGGCTTACCGTGCACTAATCCTCCGTCGTCCCCGGCGGTGCCGTTCCTGGACGGCCACCATCATCATCTTGTCCTCTCTTCCTTCCTCTGGTCTCAGTCATGGTCATAAGGGAGATTGGTTTGGGTTTGGGGTGGAAGGGAGATCGGGTTTGTTTGGTTGAAGCAAGGAAAATGATCGATGAAGATGAATGGAAGATGCATGAATGAAAAAGGGTTGGCCAGTGGATGGGTGACACTTGTCACTCATCCATTGGTCCAATAACAAATATCTGGGCCCCACGTAATTCCAAAAAGCGTCCGTCTCGAATTTCGTGCAATAGTACTTTCGAACCTCCGTGAATCGTAACTTCTTCGTCGACCGTCCGAATTCGACGTGCCGCCTGTCTACGGATTCATATGGTCTCGAACTATGTAACGTTCCTTGGCCCTCGTCCATCGGATCTCCCGGGTCAAAAGTCAACTCTTTGCTCCTTTTCAACTAAATTACCAAATTGCCCCCGAACTTCCGAAGATCATAACATCTTCCTCGAATGTCGGAATCGAGCGTGCCACCTGTCTATGAACTCGTGACGTCCCGAACTACGTTACAGTCATCGGCCAAAGTCCATTTAACTGCCTGAATGAAAAGTCAACGATTCACCCATTCTAGGGGCAAAATCATCATTTCGCCCTGCTCGTCCGATAATCCTCGTATAATCCTCGATTAGTCTCGTTAATTCGGCATTAATCCTTAATTAATCTTGCTAATTCAGGACAGGTCGTTACAATCTTCCCCTCTTAAAGAATTTTGTCCACGAAATTCAAATCGACCCGATTCCACAACCAAACTGTGGAATCCAATCATGTCCCCCCGACTCGGTTATTGCACTTGCACGAGACTACCCGAGTAACAATACACGTCTGCCACATAAACCGGCGTGATCGGCGTGGTTTTCCTAGAACGGCGTGATCGGTCCGAACTTCCGAAGATCAAAAGTCAACTCTTTGCTTCTTTTCAACTAAATTACCAAAATGCCCCCGAACTTCCGAAGATCATAACTTCTTCCTAGAACGTCGGAATCGAGCGTGCCACCTGTCTATGAACTCGTGATGTCCCGAACTACGTAACAGTCATCGGCCAAAGTCCATTTAACTTCCTAAATGAAAAGTCAACGATTCACCCATTCTAGGGGCAAAATCATCATTTTTCCCTTCTCGTCTGATAATCCTCATCTAATCCTCGATTAGTCTCGCTAATTCGTCATTTATCCTTAATTAATCCTGCTAATTCGGGACGGGTCGTTACAATCTTCCGCCCTTAAAGAATTTCGTCCGCGAAATTCAAATCGACCCGATTCCACAACCAAATTGTGGAATCCAATCATCTCCCCCCAACTCGGATATTGCACCTACACGAGAATACCCGAGTAACAATACACGTCTGCCACACACATACCGAACTCATTGGTACGTACTGACACCAGAGCCTTTGAAGCTCCATTTCATTTTCGATAACTACCCGTTAGCTCGCACGTCTCACTCGAGAAAAAATGTCGACACTCGTCGATCACACCAGTCACTCACTCCGACAGGTTAGCAATACCAAACTAACATTCCAACGACTTTTCAGTCTAACACTCTGACGCGTTCCATCCTGCAGTCGTCAGGGTGAAATACCTATTCCCACTAAGGGATACCACATCCAAGTTAGCATCATGCTCAGCATCCTATCGGGCAACATTCTATAGATCCTGCCATCACAATGGCACGAATCCCATCTCATAGGTCATCCTCGAACCTATGCCCATACTGACTCTCGATACTCGTATGAATCAACTCTCTCCAATTGCAATACTCGAAACTGACTCTCAAGAGAGTCCCAACAATCCATACCAATCCGAACTTGTCGGATACCTAGCAATCCTTTACTACGATATGTCACGACTTCGTGACCAACCGACAACTCCCGACTCCACTACGCTTCGCTGCTCTACTCTGATCTCGACTCTTTCTCGAGTCCTCGTATCGTATCTCGCAACACTCAGCGATCTCCGGTGACATCTAGACTCAACTCTAGTCTCAACCTGTCACTATCGGATCTAATCCGATCACCACTCATGTCCATCTAGGACCCTATCCAATCTACAACATTCTCGTAATCTCGGGACACTCTCAACCAGACATACCGATTGACTGTGGTCAATGCCATCGTCCAACGTGCATAACCCCCTGGTGCACGCACATCACATCAATCATCGGGGTGTCACCCGACCTACTAGAGGACTGCACTCTGGCAACGTCCAACCACGTTCGACTGTCCGTACATCAATCATGGTGCGGACCCCAACTGCCCGTCACCAGGCGAACATCAAATCCAGTACCTCGGACACTCACTCGTCACATCCTGTGATGCTAAGCACCATCTACTCGTCAAGTCAAAAAAATTTGACTCACAGCCTAGGTGTTTGATTCTTACACCCTCTTGAACTCCTAGCTGTCACAACACTCCTCGTCGTCCTACCTAGGGACGAATCCAAGATGATGACATCAAAGTTCATCCAATGTCATCCTCTGGCACCTAACACTATCTGCTATAGCGTCACACTCAGTGACCTCGGAATACCCATCACCAATACAGAATCAAGCACTCTTCTCGTCGTCTCAATCACAACTTCTCTTGATTCCGTAGTTCCAATCACGTAGGAAACCTGCTTCTTTTCCAATTACTGAGCTCACTCATCACAAGAGCAATTCTGCGTCCTATAGACAACCGATTTCCAAGTCCTCAACTCAGGAGGTATGGTCAACCGTAGTCAACCAAACACCATTTACCAATGGACTCTCATGTCCACAACTCAACCGGACATCATCCACGCGTCTGTAACCTCCAACTCGCCTATCCGTTTACTACCGTATATACACATCCAAAAGGATGTCAAGTCATCCTAATTCGATGTGCCGCTCAGCTGAAGAGTCACAACAGACCCCTACTGTGTTCTGCAGCCAAAACTCTGCATACCACCATATCTGACCATTCACCTTTCTGTCATAAGACGTCACTTACATCATCCATTCATACCTGGATCTCACATTTCACCTCAATAGTAACCACTACTGAGCACACCCTCGAGACTCAATCTCGTAGCACTGGGGGAGCTAGTCTCCATTACTAGGGAAACTGGTCTCCGTCACTGGGGAAACTGGTCTCCATCACTGGGGAAACTGGTCTCCATCACTGAGGAAACTGATCTCCATCACTAGGGAAATTGGTTTCCATCACTGAGGAAACTAATCTCCATCACTGGGGAAACTGATCTCCATACCAAGTACTCCCCGTACCTCGCACCGAGCCACTCGGGATCCTCTCTGTCCCACTAATCCAGGTATATCCTACTCGTCATAGTCACCTCATCGAGGTAACGTGGCAAGCGTGCCAACATCCCAATATCAGCGTCTCATTCTGCGATCGTACTCAGCAGTAACCGAGTTGAATCCAGAATCTATGCTCATACTGTGCGTCACTCACGCACCTCGTATCATCGTCATGACCGACGAATCCTATCGTCACAATCGTCATGGCAACCTGAGTCCATCCAACTTGATAAGACTCAACTACGTTCATCGACAGCAGTGTCTACCACACCCTCGTGCAGACCAATCTCAGAAACACTCTGCTACCGAGACTCAAAATCCATGTGGTAGCCGACCGCCGATACCAACCACACCACACACAACATCCACTGATTGGTCCACCTCTGGATCCGATCACAAGTACCACACTCCTGGTAATTTGTAAAATCAATCCTCTACTAGGGTTATCACAAACTCGGCTGCCTGCTGCAGCCCAACCATCCTGAGCGATCCATCGCTCTCGACTCTGGAGAGTCTTCGTACTCTGATACTGGTACTGGTACCAAACCAGCCAATAACTACACTCGGAAGATCTCATCGTCTAGTAACTCTACGGTTCTTAGCCGCTGGCCTCTACAAATACTTGGCCATGCTCCGGGTTCAATACTGCACAAGCGCTACGTGCGCAATCGCATCCTATCGCGTCACACGACAACTATTTCGGGCATCTCCTGCCAGTTGACATCTTGTTGCATCACACCATAACCCCTTCGGGCATCTCTTACTAGTCGACATCCCTTGCGAGTTAGCCTAACGCTAGAAAACTGCTCTGGGCATCTCTTGCCAGTCGACATCCCTCCCAGTCGACATCCTGGAGGAATTCGACACACTGAACCATGGCATCAAGCCAACTAAAGTCACACGTTCCTATTCCCAACCGTCTTGACTGTAGTCTTACAGGGTCATCGTATACTGGCGACCCTGACCTCTGACCACCACTAGTATTAATCTGTGCATCCTCTATCCGACACGACCCTACCGTCGTGCGGTCACGATTCTCAAGTCGTCATATGGTCTCTACTAATCCACTAGGTTCAACTCGATAGTGACACTACCGCTCTAAGCCGTTAGATTCACACAAATACTGATACTACTCGGGATCCAGCCTCGAAACACGTGGCATTCCGTGCCAATTGAACCTTAAACTAATGAATCAAATTTTGTATAGCACGTGGTGCTTCCTACTCATACCCTAACTATCAGGTTGATGACGGTCGATTACGACTGTAGAGACATCACATCCTCGACCTGCGCATACTCCACGCTCTGATACCACTTTGGTATCAGAGTACCATGAGCAAACCTGCTCTGATACCACTTTGTCAGGACCCGTCCCAAATCCCCCGGGATTAACGTGGGATGCGCCTGATCTCGTCTGACACGAAGTGTCAAACTAGGGAAAATTCCGTCTCTAGCCCTCACCGGGGCTTCCAGAGTACGCCAGGATCGTAGGAGGAGAAGTGTGATGTCTCGTCTCTGCTGCAGCCCGCATCAGCGATCAACTAGAAGGGCATTAAAAACACGAAAATTGTGAGTGGACAAAATAAACATTTCATTGAAAACATTTTCACAAGAAGACATTTATGCGCTTCAATAAAAGCATATGTATGCATTCAAAAACCGTTTACCAAACATTCATAAAACCATTTGAAAACATTCTCAAAACCTTTCAAGGGTTCATGCGCGGTTCCCATAAACCGTCATGACCCGTAAAAACCATTCAAAGGTTCATGCCGGTCCCCATAAACCGTCATGAACCATAAATCCATTTGGGTCCCCAACCCGAAATCACAATCTTAAAACATGGAATACGGAAATCAAATCAATAGGGACTCAGCCTAAATCACGTCACGTGGGTCTCCGCCCAAAACCATTCTCAGTGAAGTACTAAAACATCGAATACGGGGTCTCCGCCCCAAACCATTTTCTAAATCATAAAACACGGGGTCTTCGCCCCCAAATCACTTTCTGTAAAACCTCATACGTATCGACATACGTATAACCCATCCGCGGCACTTCCAAGAAGATGCCAACTCGGAGCACACAACCCCTAGGGAAAACATCCCTGATATGTCACGATTAATCATATCTATACTAGTGTGCACACTACTCGGGGTCTCACTCCGAGCTTTCTCCCAAGAATTCTCCATCTGGGAGGCTCTATCATCAGACCTAGTCCGATCATCTCTCCGGAGTCTGGTCCGATACCACATCATAAATCGTAACCCCCACTCTTGGAACGGGATCCCTATGGGGACACCCATTTTGGTCTGTGGATCGTGACTCTCCAGGTCGACGTCTGGAGGAGACCATATAATCATATGGAGGGTTCATATAAATTTTCAAATACTTTCTTTCTTAAAACATTTCTCAATTGGGTCTCATACCCGATTCATCTCAATAGGATTCCTCAAATCCGATTCAAATCCATTTCGCAGGCCTCGGCCTAAATCCACAGTTCAATAGGGTCTCATGCCCGAATTATCATTTCATAAACCGAACTGGGACTCAAGGCCGATATTACAATCAACAGGGCCTCAAGTCCGATACCACAGCTAGCTGGGCCTCAAGCCCGAACCGTAAAGCAACGGGGCCACAAGCCCGATTTCACAACCAATAGGGCCTCAAGCCTGATACTACAGTCAAATGGGCCTCAAGCCCGAGATTATAACCAACTGGACTCTCGGTCCGATCGTATAACTCAAATGGACCCTCGTTCCGATTCCTCGTCAAATCAAATGGACACCAAGTCCGAGAGTTCATAAATAAAATGGGTCTTGTGCCCGATTTCATATTTCCAAATCCAAAATCCATTCATCAAACCATCATTGAAAACGCAGTACGCAAAGGTACAACACAAAGCCGAAAACCTCGAAAAAAACGTGCAAATATGTCCATCCTAAGCTACCTCAATCAAATGCACGCATGGCATCACAAAACATATATTAAAGCACTTATAAAACATTTATGCATGCATCAAGTTTGAAAGAAAAGTCCACTCACAGACCGTCCGAAGCCACGCATCGATATGCGTGCCATAAGCGTCTCTCGGGCCAATTGTCGCCTCCAGGATTCCCAAACCTATCCAAATTAATTTATAGGGTTACTAACTACTTATATAACCTCTCACTAAAGTCCCGTAATTTTCTGGAATTTTTAACTATTTTTAAACGCGAATCTAAACTTTCAGACAGCCTGAAACCTATCGTAACGATGTCCGATCGACACGAAAACAATCCCAAAATGTTCGTTACATCAAATAGATGAAATTACATGTTGGAAGTTCCCCTAAATTATGTCCCACACTCCGTCCAAAGGGGCTGCGCGTGGGGTTCACGCGCCCTGCGACTGTTCATCTTCCACCTGCAGTGAACTGGTCCGGTTCGGTTCTCTGGTTTTCCTGGACCGGCGTGACTGGTCCGGCCTGGTTCCTCACTCATTTTTCGTTCGTATGCTTCCAATCCAATCCCTAAATGCCTATTTTCATGTTTTCTATCAATTCCAATCAACAAACCTAATCAAAACACACCTAAAGCCCACGGTTCGAATTGAACCTCACGGTTTGATGTTTCCATTTTTCTTCCCACGGCCCTCAGCCGTCAAACCGCCACCAAAAGCTTCTTAGGACCTCCCTAGCAACCCAATAAACCCATTCTAAACACTAAAAACAGCCTATAATGCCACAAATCGAAAATAGGAAGAAAATGGATTTATCGGGCTTACTGTGCACTAATCTTCCGCCGTCCACGGCATCGCCGTTCCTGGCCGGCCACCACCATCATCTTGTCCTCTCTTCCTTCCCCTGGTCTCGGTCATGGTCATAAGGGAGATTGGTTTGGGTTTGGGGTGGAAGGGAGATCGGGTTTGTTTGGTTGAAGCAAGGAAAATGATCGATGAAGATGAATAGAAGATGCATGAATGATAAAGGGTTGGCCAGTGGATGGGTGACACTTGTCACTCATCCATTGGTCCAATAACAAATATTGGTCGAATTTCGTACAATTGTACTTTCGAACTTCCGTGAACTGTAACTTCTCTGTCGAACGTCCGAATTCGACTTGCCGCCTGTCTACGGATTCGTATCGTCTCGAACTACGTAACGGTCCTTGGCCCTCATCCATCGGACCCCTCGGGTCAAAATTCAACTCTTTGCTCCTTTTCAACTAAATTACCAAAATGCCCCCGAACTTCCGAAGATCATAACTACTTCCTCGAACGTCGGAATCGAGCGTGCCACATGTCTATGAACTCGTGATGTCCGGAACTACGTCACATTCATCGGCCAAAGTCCATTTAACTGCATGAATGAAAAGTCAACGATTCACCCATTCTAGGGGCAAAATCATCATTTCGCCCTTCTCGTCCGATAATCCTCGTCTAATCCTCGATTAGTCTCGCTAATTCGTCATTAATCCTTAAGTGATCCCGCTAATTCGGAACGGGTCGTTACATTGAACCATTGACCATGCCTTTTGGATTTGTTTTTATAGGAGATAACTCCTTCAGGGTTCAAGAGAACATTATGATAGAATTCTCTTGAAAATCGGAATGGCCAGTAGTTCCAAGCTGGATTCGAACACCAAAATCCTTTCCTAGTTTGTATTCTTCTCTGAATTAACCTCTCTTTTCAATTCTATACAAGTCTCACAAGAAAGATCATTTCTCCTATTGATGACATGAATTAACTCAATAGACAAGTAAAAAGGTATTAGATGACATCAAAATGATGCATAAATTGACAAGACTCATCCCAAATCCCCTGAATTATCGTGGAACGTGCCTACTCCCGCCTGACACAGCGTGTCAGGTCAGGGATAAACTCGTCACCCGCTCGGGGTCCATTATAGTACGCTAGGATCAGTTGTGGCATGTGATGTCTCGATCTCTGCTACAGCTCGCATCAACTACCAACATGAAGGGTATTAAAACCATAAAAGCTGTGAGTGAACAAAATAAAGAGTTTGTAAAATCATTTATCTTGAAGACACATTTATACCCTTCACGTAAAATCATGCATGCATTCGAAAACCATTCTCAAACCATTTCTCATTGACTAAATCATTAGGGTTTGAGCCCAAAATCGTAAACCAAAGTATATGGGAACTCAGCCCAAAACCGTATCCGTAGGGACTCCGCCCAAATCAAATCACATGGGTTTCAGCCCAAAACCCATCTCACGGTGAAATATCACATACATACACATATATATATATAACCCATCCTCGGCATCTCATATGCCCAATCAAGAACCCGTTACGATATATCTAAAGTATGCATATCTACGATGTCGGGGATGACCTATCTCCGGACCCTGTTCGACACTATATCATATCTCTCACTCCTGGGTATGTTGTCCCTCTCGGAGTCACTCATCCCAGGCAGTGGATCGTGACACTCAAGGATCATCGACGTCTGGAGGAGACTATTCATACGGGAGGGTATATACATACTCATATACTTTCTTTCAAATAACAGTTCAACTAGGTCTCATACCTGAACATCTCAACAGGATTCCTCGAATCCGATTCAAATCTAAATCTCACAGGGACTCAGCTCAAATTCACACCTTAATAGGGTCTTAAACCCGAATTCTCATTTCATAAACCACAACTAGGACTCAAGCCGGATACTACAATTCAACGAGGCCTCAAGCCCGATATCACAATCAACTGGGCCTCAAGCCTGATATCACAACCAACTGGGCCTCAAGCCCGATACCATAAATCAACAGATCCCTCAAGCCCGATATCACAACTCAATTGGGCCTCAAGCCCGATCATATAAGCCAAATAGGCCTCCGGCCCAATATCTCATGAAATCAAATGGACTCCAAGTCCGACAGTTTCCAAATCCAAATGGGTCTCATGCCCGGTTCCTCATTTCCCAATCCAAACCATTCCATCAAATCATCATTGAAAACACAGCACGTATAGCCACGATATAAAACCGTAAATCTCAAAATACGTGCAAATACGTAAATACTAACTGCCACAATCGTATGCACTCAAGGCATCTCAAATAATTAATATAAAACACATATAAAACATTTATGCATGCATCAATTCATAAAACAAGGTCCATTCACAGATCGTCCATACTGCGCCTCGATATCCAAATCATACTAGATGGTTACTAACTACTTTAATAACCTCTCATAACAGTCCCCTAATTTTTTGGGATTTTTAACGTATTTTAAACTCGATCCTAAACCTTCGGACATCCTGAACTATATCGAAACAATTTCCGATTGACTTGAATCTTGTCCCAAAATGTTCGTTACATTGAAAGGATGAAATTATATGTTGGCCTCATTCCCAAACACTGCCCCACGTACCTCCACGCGCCGTCCAAAGGCGCTGTGCGTGAAGCCCACACGCGATGAGCAGTGTCATCGTCAACCTCGCGTGAACCAGTTGGAACCCGATTTATTGTAAATCCGATCCAACCGAACCAGCGAGACCAGTTCTCCCCATTTTCACAACCATTTTCATCCCAATTCATTCCTACAGGTTTGTCTCATCATTTCCTACCCATCCATGCCCTTAAAAACGTGAAACACGGCCAAAGTTTTTACCTTTCAATCGAAGAACCTTCGCCCAGTTTTCCGGCCGTCTATCTGTGCTGCTCCGCCATCGAAACCCCCCATTTTTTATCCTCTTCGACTCGCAGCGACCCCATAAACATCATCCACTCATCAGAAATGGTCCCTCAATGTTCAAACAAAAACTTCGAATTTGAAATCACAAAAGGGGGTTTTCGGGTTACTTGTTTCCTGCCGCCGTCCACAGTGGTCCTGTCATCACCCAGCCACTATCATCACCCTCAGCCTCCCTCTCTTGGCCTCAAGATGAATAAAATGGGGGAAGGGGTTGATTTTGGGGCTTCGGGTTCAAGATGATCGAATGAAAAATGGAAGGGAATGGATATGCATGTATGTCAGATGGTGGGCAATGGATGAGTGACACTTGTCACTCATCCATTGGGCCAGAAGTAAACTATCTGGGGCCCACTAAGTGACAAATGTCACATGTCTCGTAAAACATGTAATAGTTATCTCGAACTTCTGTGAACCATAAATTTTCCGTCGAACGTCCGATTTCGTCGTGCCGCTTGTCTACGGACTCATATCGACCCGATCTACGTAACGGTCCTCGGTCCTTGTGCATCGGACCTCTCGGGTCAAAATTCAACTTTTTACCTTCATTCATAAGTAAAATCGTAATTTCACCATGAACGTCCGATAATCCTTGATTAATCTCCGATTAGTCTCTGATTAGCGAGGCTAATCGTCATTTAATCTTAATTAATCCCAAAAATCAGGGACGGGTCGTTACATAAATAATGGCTTATTAGAGGGGTTACATGAGGATCTTCCCTCAAGCCCCTCACAGTCAGAGCTTGCATCTTCCCCCTAGCAAGCCTCCTTCCAGTATGCTTTGCAGCGTCATTTAGCACAACTGAAAAATACAAAAAAATTCTAGTACACTAACCCAAGTACTTAACCAAATTCACTAAGGTAAGTCGCACATACTTGTCAAAGGGATAAAGCCGACCTCCTGGGGAGTGCTCAGTAGACAAAGGATGTACTGATCAAGCCTGGTCGGATTGAGCGTCCTACTCACCAAAGCACAAACCTCCTTACGCTCCACCAACGGAATAACACTAGCAAATACAAATCCAGGTTAGACACATATCAAACTCTATACAATTACACAAATTATATCATGAAAAAAAAAACACATCGACTGACTCGGGTCGTTCAGATCCTAGAACTTGGAAGGAATCCCCACCCCACCCCAGTTGCAACGACTCGGACCTTTGAGGAAAGCAAAGTTGGGAAAATTGGGTGAAATTAACCATTCTGACCTTAAAAAGTGGTCAACACGGAAGTTAATCCTTTTGATGTTACGAGTCCAATGGTACAATTTTCGAGGTGGTAAGACATCGTCTCTGGGCAGTTTTGACTGTCTGAAGATTTAAGCATTTCTTAATATGTTTAGAAATCCCAGAAAATTATGGGATTAATGACAGGACCGCCCCCGAAAGGGGCATCGATAACCGTGCCCGGTCCTACTCCCGTCTGGCAAGACGACTGAAATCCCCAAGTTACCCTCAGTACGTGCCAGACCAGGGATAGCCACACGTGCGTACTCATGCCTCCGCCTCACGATCAGCCTCGAGCAACGCGCCACGACTTGGAGGGTCAATAAAAACCAAAAGGTGTGAGTGGACAAAAATAAATCAGTGTATAAAACAGTTACAGAAAGTCGTTTTTACCCTCCAAGTAAAAACCAATGCATGCATACAAAAAAAAATCGTTTCGCAATCCGTTACATTTCCAGCATAAGAAAAACAGTGTATCAAATTTCACATAAGGAAAACTTGTATGAAACTCAAAATCATTTTTCCTTTCTCAACCATCGGGTCTTAGCCCGCAATCATAACCACCGGGCCTCAGCCCAAAACTCCGAAACAAAACCAAATGCACAACATGATCCAAAACCATCAACCACATACCGGGCCACTGCCCGACTCAACCGAAACATCAGAAATCATCAATAAACCACAAGTCAATCGTTTTACTGGATATCAAGTGCGCCCGAGTCTTTAAACTCAAAACCATGCGCATAATCAGGCCTTCCCGGGATATCAACGAGTCTTTAAACTCAGAACATAATTAATAGGCCTCGGGGGTATCATAATAACCGAGTCTTTAAACTCACGAGTCTTTAAACTCAAAGGGCCCTCCCCCGTCATCAATTAACCGAGTCTTTAAACTCAAAACGTGCTCCAGCAATAGCACCCGGGTCTTTAAACCCAAAACAGTTTTCGACGGTTCTTTAGACCCCCAAACATTTATCAATCACAACAACGCGGGATCCATCCCGAAATCAAAATTCTTCACAGCAGGACTCATGGTCCGAATTTCCACATTCAAATCCCCAAATCATACTTCACGAAACATATTCAAATCATCATTAAACACGGGGCATGTATAATCACACCAAATCACTTATTAAATCGTCTTCCATTCCCGAATTCGAATTCGCAATAATGATTCCGTAAGTCGGCATCCGGAAGCATCATCCCGAACCCAAACCAAGAATCCGCTTTAAATTTCCGAAATCTCGTTCGTTAAAATTACTTTTATGCCCCGAGCATCAAGCCCGAAATCGCCTTTTTCAAAATCCATTTTAATTCTTAGAAATCACTTCTTTCTCAAATCTCATTTTCAACACATCAAAACCACAATCATAATCACCAAAATCACGATCCAATCTCAACATATTCAAAATCTCGTAAAACGTACAAATCCGGAACATTCTCGAAAAACGTGTCAAAATCGTAAATCATACTCACATTCATATTCAAAACATTATTAAAACATTACACGCACAATTCATATAAAACCATTCGTTAAACCATCATCAAGCATAAGAGTAACCATAGTCTCGAAATACGTGTAATTTCATGGGAGAGAAGTGGAGGGAGACTCAATTGGAGGTTGGAGAGTACGCATTGGGGAGAGGATCTTGTGATACAGATCTGGATCCGGGTCGGATGTCATTAGATGACCCTCGGGCTTCTTGGGACGGATATATGGGTCCGACAACCCACCAGCTGAGGCTAACCTGGATGGTTTCGGTTGTGGAAGAGCTTTGAGAGGAGTCCAGGTGGCTCTACTCAAACCAAAGACTATTACTTTTCACAGCGGATGAGGAGTTTCGATCGATCAGCGGTGGTAGTTGATGAGTTGAAGCCAGGATTAAATGTCAGAGTCTCCCCTAGTAGCGCGAAGTTGTTCTACAGGGCCAAGTTGTTGATCACAGAGAAGGAATTGATGGGTTCGGCTTCGAAATTGAAACTTGTTGAAGATGATGAGCGTGTAGAGAAGGGTGGCATTAGGGATTGCACCCAACCTGTTTGTAAAAATGCCACTTTCGAATTAACCAATGGGAGGCTCTTCTGCGAAAGATGAGTGTGGGGGAGAGACGTGAAAATTTAACATTTGTTTTAATTTTTTGAATATATTTTTAACAGAAAATATAATGAAATGAGAAAATGTCTTAATTACCCTTACTAATTTTGTAATATTACTACCACATCATCTAAATTAACGACGTTACTAACTTTGACTGATGGATGGTGCAATAGTCTTGACGATGTACCTGTTTCTGCATCAAACTGAGGCAAATCTATGTTCCTGGGGCAAACCCTGAATCTATACTCGCTCAACGGTTACCACGTCACATCCGATTGACTTCGAAAAGAAGCCAATCCCAATCGCCCATCTCTACGACTAACCAATTAGACCCTGTTGGTTATCCACTCATCCACAGGTCAAGCCTCGAGTCCAAAACATAAACGTTCCCACTCGCTTGAGCACGGATTAACTTCGAAAAGAAGTTCAATCCAACTATCCTCATATCTAAACATTTACGACAAAGCGATAAGCTCTTCACCTAGCCTGATCAAGGCGATCACAATTCGAGTCCGTTACCGCGTCGCCCGATTGGTAACACCACGATCCTAGATGGTCACCACGCCCAAGGCCCCACAACCTAATCATCCAGGTCCACCTAGGATCCACACATGCTCACAGCTGGCAATCCACCTGGAACCCGATAATAGGGTCTTACACCCACTAGATTTCTTGTCAACCACCCAACATTCCTCAACTATTTTCTCCTCCAATCAATCACTCAACAACGTAACACATCCACTCTGTGGATCCCCTCCATTTACCTCATATCGATCCCTGCCACTCCACCTAGGAGAGACCAAGGATGATCCAATACGATGTCATCGACATCCATCCTCTGTGAGTGCAAACATAACTCACTGTACCCACCGTACCGAATATCCAACATCATCTGCCACCAAGCAGAGAATGGGAATCCCGTTTACCCCAACCTCGGGAAATGCAACTCCACCCGATGACCCCAAAACACACATGGGTCCACCACCCAAAACACGCTCATCGTACCGGTATCCGTGATCAACGTCTGCCAAGGCAGAAGATAAAAAGTCAACCCGATGACTTCCGAATATCGAATACCAATGCGGAAACGAGCACCGCTCACGTCCCACAGTCACAACTCTCCTCGAAACTATGACTCCACCCATGTTGAAAATAGACACACTCCCCATGAGATGTCAAGTCCAACCGCCGGACTCCCTACATCCGTAACTCACTTGGACAACCACGCGTCCACAATCAGCCTAATACTCAGACCCCATGTCAATTAATGACTAATTATGCACATACACCGATTCCGACTGGGAATTACTCAACTCTTGTCACCTCGTCACTGTTGGGACTTACCCCAATACCTCACAATCTCCGCTGGATCCCATCTAGTCCATGAGTCAACCACTACTGAATCTCAAATACCAACGCACTCTCATCATGACAGAGTCACACCCCAACTCGTGGCTCAACACAATCTCACTCACTGACGCCAACATACAAACATCCACACTAGCACACCGTGTGCATAGTGGGTAGCCCTGGATCTACGCTCATACCGAGCGACAATCCCGCATTACTACTCGTACCCCGCAACCATGGGTACCACCATCCCGACAATCCACATCAGGATAGATGAACGTTCCCTGAACGCCCCCTGATTCTCAACTACTACCACTACACCAAGTACTCACGACAATTAGCTATCTACCCAAGACCACCGTTCCACAAAACCAAGCATTTCCTAACTCATTCAATACCTGACCATAAACTGGTCCTTGGCATTCTAAGTGCCAAACGTTCCTCACTCAGCCTTTCTGGCTCCACTCAAGCCTTGACACCATATCATGACTCATTTCACGTTCCTAACCCAAAATACTGACTCATCGTGAGTCCCACATCCATATCTCGACTCCTCCTGAGTCAAATCTCAAACCAAACTGACCATGTCATCACCGACATACTCAATCCCCAAGTAATATCCAATGCTCAACTACTTCCTATTCGACCAATAGGGCCTAAGAGAAAGTACAATTTGTCCAAAAATGCGGCCTTCCAGCCACCGGTCTCGTTCGTCCTTACGACCCACACAATTCTACGTCTAACAAATCGCAATTCACAGCGTCCACTACCCGACATCTGACCCTCAAACTAGGGTCAATCTCACCTGAGATCTAACACGAGGTCCCAAACACCCTCCCCTACTCGTCTCACTACCAGGTCGCATACGAGGCTTACGCTCCGGAGGCATGATGTGGCAACAGAATCAGCAACCTAGAGCTCTGATACCAAATTGACAGGACCGCCCCCGAAAGGGGCATCGATAACCGTGCCCGGTCCTGCTCCTGTCTGGCAAGACGACTGAAATCCCTAAGTTACCCTCAGTACGTGCCAGACCAGGGATAGCCACACGTGCGTACTCATGCCTCCGCCTCACGATCAGCCTCGAGCAACGCGCCACGACCTGGAGGGTCAATAAAAACCAAAAGGTGTGAGTGGACAAAAATAAATCAGTGTATAAAACAGTTACAGAAAGACGTTTTTACCCTCTAAGTAAAAACCAATGCATGCATACAAAAAAAAATCGTTTCGCAATCCGTTACATTTCCAACATAAGAAAAACCGTGTATCAAATTTCACATAAGGAAAACTTGTATGAAACTCAAAATCATTTTTCCTTTCTCAACCATCGGGTCTTAGCCAGCAATCATAACCACCGGGCCTCAGCCCAAAACCCCGAAACAAAACCAAATGCACAACATGATCCAAAACCATCAACCACATACCGGGCCATTGCCCGACTCAACCGAAACATCAGAAATCATCAATAAACCACAAGTCAATCGTTTTGCTGGATATCAAGTGCGCCCGAGTCTTTAAACTCAAAACCATGCGCATAATCAGGCCTTCCCGGGATATCAACAAGTCTTTAAACTCAGAACATAATCAATAGGCCTCGGGGGGTATCACAATAACCGAGTCTTTAAACTCACGAGTCTTTAAACTCAAAGGGCCCTCCCCCGTCATCAATTAACCGAGTCTTTAAACTCAAAACGTGCTCCAGCAATAGCACCTAGGTCTTTAAACCCAAAACAGTTTTCGACGGTTCTTTAGACCCCCAAACATTTATCAATCACAACAACGCGGGATCCATCCCGAAATCACAATTCTTCACAACAGGACTCATGGTCCGAATTCCCACATTCAAATCCCCAAATCATACTTCACGAAACATATTCAAATCATCATTAAACACGGGGCATGTATAATCACACCAAATCACTTATTAAATCGTATTCCATTCCCGAATTCGAATTCGCAATAATGATTCCATAAGTCAACATCCGGAAGCATCATCCCGAACCCAAACCAAGAATCCGCTTTAAATTTCCGAAAACTGAAATCTCGTTCGTTAAAATTACTTTTATGCCCCGAGCATCAAGCCCGAAATCGCCTTTTTCAAAATCCATTTTAATTCTTAAAAATCACTTCTTTCTCAAATCTCATTTTCAACACATCAAAACCACAATCATAATCACCAAAATCACGATCCAATCTCAACATATTCAAAATCTCGTAAAACGTGCAAATCCGGAACATTCTCGAAAAACGTGTCAAAATTGTAAATCATACTCACATTCATATTCAAAACATTATTAAAACATTACACGCACAATTCATATAAAACCATTCGTTAAACCATCATCAAGCATAAGAGTAACCATAGTCTCGAAATACGTGTAATTTCATATGTATAGCAAAAATTCGTATAAATGCGGGAATCGAAATCAATCACAACTTATAATCATAATCATAAAAATCATGGAAATATTTATGCATGCATTAAATTTTGAAAGCAACGTCCACTCACACACATTCATAAGGCACGGTTTCGCGCCGCACGCACTCCCGTAATTTCCGGTATTTTCCAGAAAACCTGAATCCTGTCCAAAATTACATTCCAGGGTCATTAAGGTCTCCAATAGCAACATACTAATTTCCCATAATTTTCCGGGAATTAATCGTTAACTAAAAACGAAATCTAAACCTTCGGACCCTCGAAACAACATCGAGACGGTGTCCGATAAATTCGATACCAACGTTAAAATGTTCGTTACATTGTGTAGGACAAAATTCATTTTGAACTCACCTTGAAAATCGGACCCATGCGCCGTCACGCGCCGCCGCAAGCGGCTGCGCGTGACACTCACGCGCCTGCTACAGTGACAGACACTGTTCATCATCGTCTTGCCCGTTTCCTCTGCAAACGGGTCCTGCAACCCGCGTGACAACCCGGTTAGATAGCTATCAATTCTCAATCAATTCCTTTCCTTTTTGATCCTAACTTCTTCTATAACCATTTAATTCCAGTTCTATGTCATCTATTAGCCTCGACACTGACTAAATCGATCCATCCAACCTCGAACCTCAAATCGGGTCGACATTCCAAACTCACTCAACTCAATTCCATTTCCAAATTAACCTAAACAGGAGCTTAATATGACCCATACGAACAATAAACCGCAACCAATTTCACAAACCTTTACCTGTAGGTAGTCATCCGCAAGCTCGAAAATCCTCAGAACCAGGAGCTTCAGTTCTTGGCCAATCTGGCATCGATTTGCTTCGAAATCGATGTGGCTGAGTTCCTGCTGATCCCAGAAGACTATTCCCACTCTCAGTTTAGCTCATCTCCCCCCACCAATTAATCTTCGAATTTTCCCTCCATTTTTCAGTTTCCTCCCCGTCTCAGTTTTCTCTCAACTCTCAGCCATCTCCCTAGTTCGAAAATGATTTCTCTCACTCGCCTAACTCTCAGATAACCAAACACTCAGCCAACACTCGTGGGGGACACTCTCAAGCTCACTAAGAATTGCTTCCCGCAAACAGAACCCCGTCAATTTTTAAAATCTTGCCCGTGCTCAGCCTCTGTCCAGGCCATTCATCCATGTTTCCAATACCCTCAAAATACATAAATAAAGTACCCCATTTAGCCACTAACAATTAAACAATGGATTGCTCGAAGCACCACGGCATGGCCGTGCAGACTCTGTTTTTCACGGTGGTGAACAGTAACCGCCGTGCAAATGACCAAAATGCCCTCAGGGCAATAATTACCAAAATGCCCTCCAACTTCCGTGACCCGTAACTCGGTCAGCCGATGTCCGTTTCTCGCGTGCCGCCTGTCGTTGTACTCGGGGCCTCGAGACCTTCCTAACGGTCCTTGGCCCTTGGCCATCGGACCTCCCGATCAAAAAGTCAACATTTTCCCTTATTTCGTCCAAATTACGAAAATGACCTTGAACTTCCGAACGTCAAAACTTTCACCTCGAACGTCGAAATCGAACGTGCCACCTGTCTATGAACTCGTGACGTCCCAAACTACGTCACGGTCATCGGTCAAAGTCCATCTGACTGTCCGAATTAAAAGTCAACGTTTTACCCACGACCAGGGGCAAAACGGTCATTTTGCACCGTTCGTCCGATTTCACCCAACTAATCACCGATTAAACCCGTTAATCATGATTAGTTACTAATCTAATCCCGAATTCCGGGACGGGTCGTTACAATTAAAGTGTGAGTCAATTGGGATGGTTAGTGGCCCTTAAAAGTGATTTTTGATAGGAGCTGACATTCTCGGATTTTATGGGAAAGCGTATAATGCGATTCGACTGCGCTTATGGTATGTGTGAATTGACTTTTTTTCCTTAAACCCTATGCATGCATTTTTATATGGTTTTACATGATTGAATATGTGATTTTCTTGATGAAATTTTGAATATGATTTAATATAGTTTTATATAATTTACAATAATTTTACTAAATACTACGCGTGTTACGAGGAAATCGTATATTACGTGTTTTTTATGGGTTTTTAGGCTAAATGGCACTAAGAATAGAAAAAACAATCCCAAAATGCCCCATAAACAGAGACTTGCCGCAACTTGATGCTGGAACAGGTACATCGTCAAAACAGTTGCACCATCTGTCAGTCAAAGCTAGTAACGTCTTTAATTTTGATGACGTGGCAGTAATATTACAAAATTAGTAAGGGTAATAAAGACTTTTGCTCATTTTATTATATTTTCTATTAAAAATATATTCAAAAAATTAAAACAAATTTTATATTCTCACATCTCTCCACCACACCCATCTTTCGCAGAAGACCCTCCATCGTAGTAAATCATGCTCCGGGACGAAAGCTGAATCGTCATCAGCCAACGCCCCTGACCCGACCCGGCGCAAGTCCTGTGACGTTAGGGCTCGTAACACTCTGTGGGAGCTCTTCAACATTGATGATGATAGCAAAGGTCTGCCGAGAAATTTCGCGTTCAAATTGAGAGAAGAGGAAAAAGAAAATGGTGGAAATGAGGCTAGGGTTTTGGATTCGGATGCGGAGTACAAGACGATGAAGGAGTTGATAGATCTAAAGTGAGGGAGGAAGAAACGCGCGGGTAGGGATTTGAAGGAAATTGCAAGGACATTTTGGGGCACGACGTCGGTCTTAAGCAGGAAGGTCAGGCAATGGAGGCGAAAGCAAAAGGCGAAAAAGGTTAGGAATAAGGGTTTCATGGGAGAGAAGTGGAGGGAGACTCAATTGGAGGTTGGAGAGTACGCATTGGGGAGAGGATCTTGTGATACAGATCTGAATCCGGGTCGGATGTCATTAGATGAGCCTCGGGCTTCTTGGGACGGATATATGGGTCCAACAACCCACCAGCTGAGGCTGACCCGGATGGTTTCGGTTGTGGAAGAGCTTTGAGAGGAGTCCAGGTGGCTCCACTCAAACCAAAGACTATTACCTTTCGCAGCGGATGAGGAGTTTCGATCGATCAGCGGTGGTAGTTGATGAGTTGAAGCCAGGATTAAATGTCAGAGTCTCCCCTAGTAGCGCGAAGTTGTTCTACAGGGCCAAGTTGTTGACCACAGAGAAGGAATTGATGGGTTCGGCTTCGAAATTGAAACTTGTTGAAGATGATGAGCGTGTAGAGAAGGGTGGCGTTAGGGATTGCACCCAACCTGTTTGTAAAAATGCCACTTTCGAATTAACCAATGGGAGGCTCTTCTGCAAAAGATGAGTGTGGGGGAGAGACGTGAAAATTTAACATTTGTTTTAATTTTTTGAATATATTTTTAACAGAAAATATAATGAAATGAGAAAATGTCTTAATTACCCTTACTAGTTTTGTAATATTACTACCACATCATCTAAATTAACGACGTTACTAACTTTGACTGATGGATGGTGCAATAGTCTTGACGATGTACCTGTTTCTGCATCAAACTGAGGCAAATCTATGTTCCTGGGGCATTTTGAGATTTTTTTTTTTTCTGTTTCTAGTGCATTTAGCCTAAAAAACCTTTTTTTTTTATTTATGTTGGACTCTGGATTGGTTTTAGAATCAATATGTGAGTCCTACATAATTTTGGTGATTTTTGATGATCGGGTTTTATATACGGGATTTATTAGTTTTATGGAAGATTTTACGAGGTTTTGGCCTACTTGTGTTTTGGGCTTAGGTCGAGGGGTTTGAATCGTGGTTTTGATGGGAAATGTTTTGTGCGTGTTTTAATTGTGTTTTCTTGATAATGGTGAGTTTTGGATAATTTTATAATGATTGTTTGCTGCAAAATTTACGAGAAACTATATATGCATATGTTGGACACTTGAGTTCTAAATTTGGTTTTGGAAAAGATATGGATTATAAGAATATGCTTTCTTAATATTTGTGATATGATACTGGATATATGTGGATGCGAATATGAATTGGGATGTGAATGGACAACCATCATCGGATTGCTGGGTTACGTCCAGATATTGTATGACAGGACCCGTCCCAATCCCCCTGGGACTACAGTGGGACGTAATCCACTCTTGTCTGACAGACAGAGTACACTACCACATTGCCAGACAAGGGATCAAGATCTATTACACATGATCGAGCATATATATATATATGTCAGTACAATACAAGTACTAAAACCTACCCCGTAGGGTGTCAGGTGCGCAACAGTACTATCTATGTCTCACCCTCGGTATCTGCCCCTGTTGGTGTATCACGGCCTGGATGGCCAATAAAACAGTAAAAAAGTGAGTGGACCAAAAATCAATAAGTTGTAAAATCATTTTGAAAAAATATACATTTTAACCCTCCTTTTATAAACAAGAATAAATTTAAGATAAATCGTATGAAAACATGTCAAATCATACACATACATATATATATATACACATCTGGACAAACTGCATTAGTAAAACATAGACATTATAACTAATCCTCAAGCATCTGTGATGCCTCGACTTCCGCGATGTCTATATCTAAACCAGTATCGATTTCCAATGCTACATGTGCAACTCGGGATCTCATCTCCGAGTACTTCCGCAGGACCCAACTCAACGACATCTGGGGTGATATCAACATGGGGTGCCTGCCCGGATCTACCGTGTCCAGGACAATATCATAATCAAGCCATCTTGATCCTTAGCCTCTTATCAGAGTCACTCATCTCAGTTAGTGTACCATGACTACTCTAGGATCCTCGATGTTTGGAAGAAACTAATCAACTCTCATAGGATGGCATATGTGGAACCGTAACCAAATCCGGTGAAAAATCATATTAAAATCATTTATTACTCAAACCGGATTAAATACTGTTCAATTGGGCCTATGTCCGAGACATATTTCCCATAAATCTGTTTCACAAAAATTCGTAAAACGTTTCATAAATCGATGATCTCAATCCACACATCATCAAAGAACCATATCAAAACATTTCAACTCAAATTAAATAATAAAACATTCAAAACAGTTATGCATGCATTGAGTTCTAAAACAAACAGTCCACTTACACTCGGTCCACGCTGCGTGCTAAACCTCAGCGTTATAGCTATCACCGAGTTAGTCCAAAGTCTCCGAGTCTGTCCAAATCATGTCTAAAGGTCACTAATATGCTATACATGTTCATACACTAAACCCTCACAAAGCCCGATACCAGATACGCGTCTCCGACACGCTTCCTGAGGCTAAAAATCTCCAAATGACCAACCAAACGGTCACTAATCGACCTGAAACCACCACCATTGGATTCAAAACGTCGAAATCTTTTGAACTAGACAAGTTTGACCTCAAAATTCGTGCCCACGCGCCAGTCAAACTTCCGGTCAACACTGATCAGCGGTCAATGCTGACGTCAGCAAAAGTTAACGCTAACATCATCGATCAACTGTCAACGGGTGACATCAGTCTAACAAGTCTGACACCTACCACGTGTCACTCTCCGATTGATCCACGTGTCCCCTGACACCTCTGCCACCCTACCACGTGGCACTACCCAATTGGTCCACGTGGTGACACATCAGCAGTTGACTGTGTCTGACAACTTGCTATGTGGTAGCACCTAATTGGCCACGTGGAATAACAGCTTCTAACAGATGATGACGTGGACTGCCATGTCATCATCGTCAATTTTGAGCCGGGTTGACCCGTTTCACTATAACGGGTCAAACGACCCACGAACCTGACCCGGCTCGATCTCACTCATTTCTCAGCCATTTTTCACCATTTTGTTCCTATCTACTAGCAAGGATCCCAGGAAGGGATCTATGGGATCAAAACTGACTTAAAATGGCTAGAATTTACCTTCCAAGCTTTAAGATTTTTGGGCAAGTTTTCAGCTCAGTTTCTGGGTGATTCTGGCCACCTCAATCTTTCCTTTTTGTCCCTTCATGATCGTCTAGTTCATGGGAACATGTTTTGATCAATAAAACAGCCCAACAAACCTTAAATTGAAATTTGGCATTTTGGGAGCAAATCGGTTTTTCGGGTTTACCTTGTTCGTGATTGCTCTACCGTGCTCAACCTCTCTCTGTCGTCTCTCAGTCGTCCTTTCACTCTCACTCTCTCAAGAAAACACAGAAGATGATGGATTGGGGGTTGGGTTGGGTTTGTGTGGGTTTGGTGTTTCGGTTGAAATGAAAACAAAGGGAAGGAAGATGATACATGAACCCGTAATTTGGGGTTTTGGGCCAATTAGATGAGTCACACTTGTCACTCATGAATTGGTCCACCCAGATATTTGAACCAATCCAAAAATGACAACGGTACAATTTCTTGAAAAATGTGAATAGTTTCGATTTTCTTTCGTGACTCATAACTTTCTCGTCGAATGTCTGATTTCGATGTGCCGCCTATCTACGAACTCGTGACGTCTCGATCTACACAACGGGCCTCAGTCAAAGTCTAAATAATTTCATGGGTCAAAATGGGTCAAAAGTCAATATTTTTCCCTAATTAGGGGCAAAATAGTCATTTTACATTAAATTTCCGAATTTACATTTAATTGAAAGTCTGGGGCGTTACATTGTATCCTTGGACGGCCACTCAGACGTTGTATTGCTGAGTGGCTGAGTTATGTGGTTAATGTTCAAATGTTGTATCCCTAGACGACCACTCGGATTTTGTATCCCTGGGTGGTTGGGTTATGTGGTTGAGACCCAGATGATGTATCCCTAGGTGGCTACTCGGACGTCGAGCTGGGCTTTGTAGTTCCTAAGTGGTTATATGATATGATGAATGGCCTATCAATAGTGCATTATGTTACATGTAATTGGACATTCAGATGATGTATCCCTAAGTGGGCCCTCAGATGTTGTATTCTCGAGTGACTTTGTGGTGTGATGTGTTGGCTTTCATACAGCGAGGATGGGTTTGTCGGTATGATGATGTTGATAATGCCCAAACTACGCATTAAATTAAACACGTAATTTGAGTATTATGCAAATTAAACCATTTTTGTGTAGTTATAGTATTGGTAAATAGGGATCGTTCTTAACCGGGGAAATTAGGGAATATTAATAATATGTTAATTAAATAGAATAATGAATAATCAAAGAATAATGAATTGAAGAATTAAGGAATTAAATAATCAAATAATTAAATAATTGAATAATCAAGTAATAAAGAATTAAAGAATAAAAGAATGAACGAATTAATAAATAAGAGAATCAATGAATTAATGGAATAAAAGAATAAAGATGGGGGTTTTTAGGGATTGTGATCATACAAAACAAGTAAAGATATAAATAAACTAATTCTATTCCTATTTTAACATATATACAAGTGGACTTTCTTTGAACACAAATTCTACCAACACTCTAACATTTGCAAAGGTTGAAGATATTACAAAATTCTACTTTCACCATCTCACTCATGCATACATTTTTTTAACATTATAAATGCACCGAAACGCGATCATAAACACTTATAAAATGATTAACCTAATGTTTATGATTTGAATGTGTATCAAACATTTAAATCTCTTCCATTTTATACTAAGTGCACCGAACAACGATCATAAACACTTAGCATAAAATTGAAGCTTAAGCACTTAAATGTATGAAGTAAATGAAGTTCGAAAAGTAGAACACATTATAATGATATTTTTGTCTACAAAAGTTAGAAAGAAAATACCCACAAAATATTGAATTAAAGAAAATAAAACCGAAACAACAATGAGAGTTTAAGCAAGGAAAAGAACAAGTTACACTTTCGGAATCCAAGAAAGCTTGTGATTCCGAAAATGGATGAAAAAAATGAAATGTTATTCATAAGATTTTCTGACAACAGAAGAAACCTTATGAAGATGGAGGAACAAACACGAGAATGCGAACTTAAACTCAAGAATTGCAACAAAAATACTAGTCTTGATATTTCTAAAGGAATGATACAATTTGTGTTTTGGAGCTCTCTCTCAAAACAAAGTCCTCTTAACAAGTGAAATAAACCCCTATTTATAGGAGGAAAAAGCTATTAAAAAATAAAATAAAGTAAATAAAAATTACAATAAAATTAAATAAATAAAAATGAAATGATGAATAATTATGAATAATGATGATTAATGATGAAATTAAGCATGGTTTGGAATTGATTTGTGCTGGAAAACCAGAGAAATAAGAGAAAGTGGGAGCAGTTGGGTCGTTTGGTGCAGTTGGGTTGGTGTCTGCCGGGCTGTTGCACGGAGCTGGGCTGAAGGAGCACGTGGGTTGTGCGGAACTGGGCTGATGGAGCAGGTGTACGGCTTGAAGTGGTTGGATTGGACCAGGCAGTGCACGTGGGCTGATGTTGCGTGCGCGTGTGAAGGCTGGTGTGCAGCTGGGCTTCTGGCGCATGATGGACTTGTACGGGCCCAGCAGGTTGGTTTAGCTGCAGCGGCAAGTGGGCTGCAGGGTTGGTGAAGAGCAGGTGGGTGTGCAGGCGTACAGGCTGGAGATGCGTGGGTTGTTGCGCGCGGACTGGAAGTAGATCAGATTGGACCATGCAGCGCAAGTTGGGCCGCTAGCATATGCGCGAGCCTGGCTGGGGGCGGGTCTGGAGCTTTTCCCTTGGGCTTTTGGCTGGGCTGCAATGTTCACGGGCTGGACGTAGGGTTGCGCGGGCTGGGCTTTTCTCATTCTTTCTGGGCTACACAAACAAAAAAAAACTTAAATCAGAATTTTTGGCTTAATAAAATTAATAGTAATTGATTTATATAATTAAACCGAATTTCGTCCATAATTTTTTCGTTATAATTCCGATCGGGACGATTCTTTCGCCAAAACGCTCCAAATTACAAACTTTATTTATTTAAACAGAAAAATCGCAAAATATATTATTTTATCTAATTATTTAATAATTTAATATTAAAAGTCAAGTATAAAGGGTATAAAATAATATAAAATAATACTTATTTAACGACCTATCATCGGTATGATGATGTTAACTTGGTATGGTTACGTATTGGCATGTTCATACGTATATTGGTACTTTTTTATAGTTCTATATGGTTATGCTTTCTAGTATCGACACGTATTCTGAATTTACCTATTCTCTCAATGTTTTTTCAAGATTTCAGAACAACTATGATACATGCATAGTTTTCATGAAACAGAGGGTAAATAGTATGCTTTGTCAAATTATGTTTTAAACCCTTTGTTTTTCATCAACTTACACATTTTTACTGGTTTGAGACCCTTTAGGGCCGCTGCACGGGAATCGTGGCTACTTAAGGAGAAGAGGCATAAGCTCACGAGTATGCGAGTATCCCTTGTTGGACGGGGTTTCGAGGAATTGTATATGTGTATTTTGGCTACCTATTAGCCCTGAGCAGGACCGAGTATGTTATACACGGTGATTTTCAGGTTGGGTATTGCCACCAATCCCCACCGACAAAAGCAAACTTTTTCTTGTACATATTCTGGGACTACGATAGGCTATGGATAAAATGACAGGACCCGCCCCGATCCCACAGGGACCACAAGGGGACGTGCCCTGCTCCCGTCTGACACCCAATAATTCATACCAATTTTAACCTCAAAACATTTAAAAGCATAAATAACCAAAATAAGTCACACATAAAATCCGAATTAAACGAATGTCAGACAAGGGATATAATCCAAAATTACAAATTTGCGAGCACGACTCTAAAGAAATCCTGCAGGTACACCGCCCAGCAGGGGTTCAGGTACGCAGAAGTAGATCTATGCCTCAGCCTCTGGTTCCTCCTCTACCTCAGTTTCCCGACCTGGAGGGGTTATCAAAACAGTAAGGGTGAGTGGACCGAAATTCAAGTTTATGAAATCGTTTGATAAGTAAAACATATAATTTACCCCTCCGTTTTCCAAACATGCGTGCAACATAATTCAAAACCATAAACCATCAAATGTGAACCATAAGGCATATAATAAAACCATAACCATAATTTTAGTTGCTGCACTATACACTCCAATCCCGACATCCCTGATGTCTGACGTCCCTGACGTCCAATAAGGTCACAATCACAAGGCTACGCGTGCCACTCGGGTCTCAATTCCGAGTTCAATCCCCGAACCCCGTTCGGGTACAGCATCCCCGATGCTTAGCGTCATAGACGCTGGACGTACTAGACGTCCGTGACCTCTCCGGGGTACCTCATCCGGAGGAGACAATATAATATGGAAGGATCTATACAGTGCAGTAACAAATACATTTTATTGATATCCACATGCAAACATATATATACATAGGTAGAATCCGAACCAATCATTCAGTTTCATCGGACGGGTCTCAAGCCCAAATACCGTGAAACGTGCCATAACCATATTTTCCATATCATCAAAACCATCATTGTTTTAGCATGTGAATAAGTATAATAAAACAAGAAAACATTTATGCACACAAGGGTTTAAGAAAATGGCCCACTCACAGTACAATCCTGCTAGAAACCGAACGTATACCCTCGTCCTGGTACAAATGTACAATCCCTGTCAAGTCCAAGTATTCGTAAAGGTCAAATTAAACCCCCAACATTCAACCATGAAAGCCTAGGTCGAAACCGACCCGGGAAAGCCGCCCGAACGCGCTTCCCAAGGCAATAAACCTTATTTTGACCAACTTAATGATCTCCGATCGACCCGAAACCACCGCCATTGGATCCGGATCGTCGAAACCTAAAGAATGGTGGTGGTCCCACCAAAAACACTGTTCACACGCGCCCCCACGCGCCGGTCAACGCGGCGGTCAACGCAGGAACAGTTCCTGCTGACGTCATCGCTGACGTCACTGCTGACGTCATCGCTGACGTCACTGCTGACGTCAGCATGACGTCATGCTGACGTCATCAGACAGCTGTCAGGTCTGACGTGTCAGACTCTGACAGGTGCCACGTGTCAACATCCAATTGGTCCACCTCACTGATCTGTCAGACCACGTGTCAGATCTGACATGTGCCACGTGTCAGCACGGCACTGGTCCACGTCACTGACATGTCAGTGACACGTGGCAGTCCCTGACTGGTCCACGTCACTGACATGTCAGTGCTGACTGTGCACTGACATGTGACACGTGTCGGCTCACGGTTGGTCCACGTCATCTGATAGACTGACAGGGTGCCACGTCAGCACCACTGTCATCAGACGGGTTGACCCGTTTTCCTGCAACTCGGGTCGATCAGACCCGCGATCGAGACCCGGTTGCCATTTCTTCATTTCTGGGTCATTTTCAGTCCTTTCAATTCCTACATACTCGTCTTAGTCCCTAGATTAGTTCTAAGTAATTAGAATTGAGAAACACGGATCGAATTGAGGGCCTACCTTGAAGAACAGCTCTGGCCTCCCGTCGCAGTTTTGCCACCGCCCTGAGCTCCACCGGCCACGAGTTCGATTCCAGAAGGTTCCTGGAGGTTCCTAGAGTTGATTAGGATTGATCACTGACCAGTTTAAACGTGGGAAAAGATTTACCAGAAATCTGGGTTGAAACCGCCACGGGTTTCCCCTGCTTCCTTCCGCGCCGCCGTCTGCCGCCGTCCACCGCCGTGCCTCCGTCCTTCCCCGTGAGTCCAGCAACACACAGACACAATGAGTGGATAGCTGGCTGGGATACTTTGATCGAAATGGACAGAGTGCTCTGCGGGTGGGAAATATAAAGAATTGGAGGGAAAGCTGCTCAAAGATTTGAACGGCCCAGATTTGATCTCCAGATTAGATCAAGGGCTGAGATTAGATCAAGGGATTTCAGATCTAAGGGCTGTAATTTAAAGCAGATTTAAATGATAATTAATCCAATAGTGGATCTGATCCAATCTAGCCAATGGGTGAGTGACACTTGTCACTCACCAGATGTCCTCCAATCAGATTTCCTGAATTTAATATTCGACACGAAAACCGAGACACGAACTTCCCGAATTCACGTTTCTGACCATAACTTCCTCGTACGAAGTCCGATTTCGGCGTGCCGCCTGTCTACGGACTCAGGACGTCGAGGCCTACCCAACGGTCCTTGAGTCAACTGAAAATTAGTTGTCAAAAGAAAAGTCAACATTTTCCCCCGAGAGTCCAAATTACGGTAATGCCCCTGAACTTCCGATAGTCATAACTTTTACCCTGATCGTCCGAATTGGACGTGCCACCTGTCTATGAACTCGTGACGTCCCGAACTACGTCACGGTCATAGGTCAAAGTCCATTTAGTTCATCAATCAAAAAGTCAACATTTGACCATACCATTCACAGGGGTAAAATCGTCAAATCACACATTAAATTACAATATGGAATTCCTCGAATTTCCGGGGTGTTACATAAAATCCCCTCGGAGATCCTTCTCTCGGCACCGAGCGTGCACCCACCCCTTACTCTACTACTGTTGACCGAGCTCATACATGTGCATCACCTGCCCATAGCTCGGCTCAGCTTGACTTGCCTTCTAGAAAGCTGCGTATAGACTGATCAACATAATTCACACATTGGAATTAAGTTGATCGAGGACCACTCCCATATTTTTCAACATGTTTCGAAGCCAAGGGTGCAGAGGCAACCTCACGACGAGCATATACAACTCTGGGTAAAAAAGCACAAAGTCTGGTGCAGGGTTGCTCGATACGTCATTGTCTCCGACCACCTTGTAATCCAAGCTCAGTGAGACGTTCCAAGCTGTATGCCACTTATTTAGATTTTCCTCGATCCCTTTGCTAACCAGCTCGTTCATTATAAACTTGACTTATTTCAGCGGCATGGCTGTCAAAACATCCACTGAAGGGGCTTTACCACTCGACCCTCTACAACTTTTACTGAGTCTAGTTTCCGACCAGATCTAATCTTCAAAACCCATAACTCCTAGATAACGTCACCCTCTGACTGCTCTTCCTCATCTCACGTTGGACTCACTGTCACAGTCAAACATTAGAAAGATCTAAGATTAATAAAAGAAAAGCAAGCTCAATCACCAACCACTAGGCTCCACGGATCCAACCATCATCCGACTACCAGTTCTTCACCAGTCCATACCAAACATGATAATTTGATTCAAAACAAGAAGGGTGAAGCAAACATGCCTTGTTTTTACACGGAGAATGTGCTCACCGAAAATCGCTCCATTGCACCGATTGTCGTATTTGTGCTCGCCGGAAATCGCAAATTTGGCAAAGGCTCTGCAAACACAAGGGGAAAAAAAATGAAAGTGAATTTTTTTTGAAGGAAGCCTCATACTATTTATAGAGGTCCAATCAGAATGCGAACGGTCGCCTTGGTAAAAACCACATTTATTGTAATGACCCGTCCCGAATATCGGGATTGAATATTAATTAATTATGGTTTAGAATGGCCAATCGGGGATTAGTTGAGTGAAATCGGACGAATTGTGCAAAATGACCGTTTTGCCCCTAGCGTGGGCAAAATATTGACTTTTAATTCGGGCGGTCAAACGGACTTTGACCGATGACTGTGACGTAGTTCGGGACGTCACGAGTTCACAGACAGGTGGCACGTTCGATTCCGACATTCGAGGTGAAAGTTATGGCATTCGGAAGTTGAGGGGTATTTTGGTAATTTGGCATATTAGGGGCCAAATGTTGACTTTTTGATCGGGAGGTCCGATGGACGAGGGCCAAGAACCGTTACGTAGGTCTCGTCGATACGAATCCAACGACAGGCGGCATGCCGAAATTGGAGATTCGACGACGAAGTTATGGTCACGGAATTGGGCTCGATTAACCGAACGAACTGGGAATAAAATAATATTTTAATATGAACAGTACCCGGTGACTGAACACACTTGGATGAGTGACAAGTGTCACTCATCCCTTAAAATCAGGCACAAAACATGGATCCATGATTTTGGGGAGACCTAATTATGATGTTTTAATATTATTTTAATTAATTAATCCTTTAATTTCCATTAATCCTGTTCTGTTTCTTACCCGCGCACAACTGAGAAGCAGAGATTGAGAGAGTCTGAAATTGTCCACCATTTGCTTCCATTTCTGAACCAAAGTGTGAGTAATTGAGAGGGTGTTGAGATTTAATTAGCAAGGATAAACGAGGGACTGAGTGAAGGCTTGAATTTGGAATTTCGAATTTTCGAATTTTGAGGGGGGAAATTCGAATTGGAAGCTTGGAGCCGTGTTGATCAAAATTGAGTTCATTTCTAGTCTTCTGGGATTACCACGACCTGTTTCATCGAAAGAACGAAGGCAATTGAGGTCCAATTGAGGTAGAACAGAAGCACTGTAGCAGGCGCGTGGATTTCACGCGCAGCCACTCACGGCGGCGCGTGAGGGCGCGTCCGGCCTAGTCTCAAGGTGAGGTCAACATGACTTTTGATCCTCTCAGTGTAACGAACATTTTGACGTTGGTTTCGGGGAAATCGGATATTGTTTCGATAATGTTCCGCGTATCCGAAGTTTTGTTTTACGTTAAAAATACGTATTTAAATCCCGGAAAAATTGGGGAAAATTATATGTTGTATTTTGAGATGTTAGTAACCCTCTATAATGATTTTGGACAGGAGTTGTGATTTCCAGAATTTTCGGAAAAACGTGCAGCTCGGAAACGTACCGTTTTGGACGGTGTGTGTGAGTGGACTTTGTTTTCTAACCGTGATGCATGCATATATGATTTAGATGCCTTATTATATCATTTTATATGCTTGGGCATGATTTATGTTTCAATCCGGTAATTTCTCGGTTTTATGATTATTATATTATTATTTTTGGGCGATTTTCGAGAAATTACGAAATTTGGTAAAAATGATGTTTGGACTTGGTTTATGAGTCCGGGATTGAAATTGATTGAAAATAATGTTTGGACTCGGATTATTGAGTCATGGATTGAAAACGATGTGGTGACTCGGGAATGAGTCAATGGTCAATTTCGTGGATTTACGTGAAAATGGCAACGGAGGTTGCAACGCATGGATTTGCGTGAAAATGGTATTTTGGGCTTGAGAACCCAAGTGAATAGTGATTTTGACTCGGATTTGGAGTCACTTGTGAAATTGTGAAATTAATGATTTATTGTGATTTTATGATTATTTTAATCAATCTTTCGGGCACGTTTTACGAGGAACGTGCAAATGATGTTTTGGGCTAGGCCCGGAGTCTAAATGATTTCTAAAATGATGTTTTGACTTAGTTGGTAAGTCAATGATGATTTCTGGATTATTCTATTATTTTAAAAGGTGATTTTAAAGAAGTAAGTGTAAATGGTATTTTGGGCTTTGAGACCCAGTCGGGAATGATCTTGACTTTGTATGAAGTCAAGATTTGATTGAAATGTTTTGGGATGTAATTCCCGAGATGGTTTTCATGGTGATTGTGATATTCCCAGACGGTCGGAGCTTGGGGGGATTACCCAGACGACCGGAGCTTGGGGGATGTGATTGTAGGATCATGAGTTGATCTTATGGTAGTCAGCTTCTCGGATGAGACTGAGCCTGGATGTACCACTCGGAGGTGTCTGAGCCTGGGGATGTGTTCGCCCAGAGGTGACAGAGCCCGAGGGGGTTGGGCCCAGAGGTGTCTGTTCCCGAGAGAGTGACTGGATATTGGCCTACGCGTAGTGCATCACTTGTGAGTAGTGCGGTTTGATTAATTGTGCACTTGTGAGTAGTGCAGATGTGATTTGTGATATTTTATGCACTTGTGAGTAGTGCGGATTGATTGGATTGATATATTTCTTGTGCACTGGTGATTAGTGCTGATTGATGTTGTTGTGATGACGTACTGGTATTGAGTACGGGTTTTTGGTCTTTGTGGCCAGTGATTATGTTTTCACATGTTTTGGCCTGAGAGCCGGGATTTGATGTTTATAACATGAACTATTTTTTACAGGACCCATCCCAATCCCCCCGGGATTAACGTGGGATGACCCTGCTCCCGTCTGACAAGAAGTGTCAGACAAGGGATATTTCCAACCTTTGCCCTCCCGGGCTATCAGAGTACGCCAGGATCCGGAGGAGGCATGTGATATCTCGGTCTCTGCTACAGTCCACATCCGATGTCAACCTGAAGGGCAGTCAAAACATTAAAAACTGTGAGTGGACAAAACAAAAGTTTATAAAAACATTTCATAAGACATTTGTACCCTCCACTAAAAAGCATGCATGCATTCGAAAACCATTTATCCAAAACAAACCATATGTGGGACTAAGCCCAAAGCAGATATAAACCAAGGTCGAAAGAACCACAATGAAAACGACCATACGGGCCACTGCCCAAATCCATAAGGGACTCGGCCCCAAACCATAAAGAAACCAAGTACACGAGCCACTGCTCAAATCCTGGGCACACCTGTGCACACCACATATCATATATCATATATACATATAAGTCACACAACCAATCCTGTCACGGTATCCAAAGCTACGCGTGTGCTACCCGGGTCTCAATCCGAGTCATCTCAAAGTCAAGGTCAATGTCCGCAGACCACTGACTCTACCCGAGGTAATAGTAACCATAGCCTTCCTGAGAGTAAGGAACCCAACTGGGGGGTGACTCCACTCAGTCGGTGCTCCGTGACTACTCCGGGGTCCACCCAGGCCAACGACCCTCCCCGGAGGAGATAATAGAAGTAAAGGAAGGTAGATGAACATATATATACATAACATAAACATTCATGACCGGTTCCCCTGAACCGTCATGATCCATAATATCCATAATCAGGTAACATGCCTGTTCCCATAAACCGTCATGTACCGTAATATCATAACCAGGGTTCATGCCGGTCCCCATAAACTGTCAAGAACCAGAATGACCTGACAAAGGTTCATGCTGGTTCCCATAAACCATCATGAACCACAATGACCTTTCCAGAGTTCATGCTGGTTCCCATAAACCGTCATGAACTTGGAAATCTATCTAGGGTCCCTGACCCGAAATCATAAACCGTAAAATAATTGGGTCTCGTGTCCGAACATATGACATCAGCTGGGCACCGTGCCCGGAATCTGAGGTCATATGCCCGAGACAAAACCAAATGGGTCTCATACCCGAGTTTATCCTTTTAGAAATCCAAAACCATTTCATTAAAACCAATAAAGAAATACAGACCCGTATAAGCACCGTATAAGGCTTAAACCTCGAAATATGTGCTTATACGTAACCACACACAAATGCACCCATGGCATCATCAATCAAGCAATAAAACATACAATAAACATTTATGCATGCACCAATTTAGAAAACAAGGTCCACTCACAGACCGTCCGAGCTGCCGCCTCGATTTGCGTGCTATACGGCTCCCAGAGCCGATCACCATCACCGGGACTCCCAAACCTGTCCAAATCGTAATAGAAGGTTACTAACTACTTAATTAACCTCCTACCAAAGCCCCGTAATTTTTCCGTATTTTTAACTATTTTTAAAACCGAACCTAAACCTTCCGATGCCCCGAAACATATCGAGACGGTGTCCGATCGACACGAAACCAGTCCCAAAATGTTCGTTACATCGAATAGAACATTTCGTATGTTGGAACCTTCCCCAGATTCCCTGCCACGCGCCCTCACGCACCGCCTGAAGTGGCTGCGCGTGGGCTTCACGCGCCTACTACAGTACCTGCTGACGTCAGCATGATGTCATCTGACAGCTGTCAGGTCTGACATGTCAGACTCTGACAGGTGCCACGTGTCATGTTCCCATTGGTCCACGTCACTGTGCTGTCAGTGCCACGTGGCAGTCTGACATGTGCCACGTGTCATCACGGCACTGGTCCACATCTGTGCCACGTGTCAGTCCCTGATTGGGCCACGTCACTGACATGTCAGTGCTGACTGTGCACTGACATGTGACACATGTCGGCTGATGAGTGGTCCACATCACCTGACAATCTGACAGGTGCCACGTCATCATGCCACGTCACCACCTTCAACCACTCGACGGGTCGACCCGAACCCTGCAACCGAGTCGTCGTGACCCGCGACTTGACCCGGCCGGTTCTCCGCCGTCCGGCCACCAAAATCGTTCCCGTTTGTCCCATTTTCATCCTCTAATCCTAACCTACAGTCCTATGACCTTAAAATGGAAGAAAACATCGAAAACCCGTACCTTCAATTCGGCCATGGCGGCCGTGACTTCTCCCGCCGTTCGCGGCTGTTCTAGGCCGTCCAACGCCTCGAAACCAATCCTAATCATCTCCTGGGATTCCTAGAAACCTTACCCAATTAATGGAATCAAGTAAAAACCATTAAAATCAAATTTTCAAAATTTGAAATATTTTCACCTCACGGGTTCTCTCTCCCCGCCGTGTCCTCCGCCGTGGCTGGCCGTGGCTTGCCATCCTCAGCCTCCTTCCACCACCTCACGGTCATGTTCAACTCACACAAGCAAGGAATGGTGATGGTGTGTGTGTGTTTCGGATTTGTGAAGGAAAAGGAAGAAAATGAAGAAAAAGATGAAGTGATGAAGGTGATGTCGTGGAAGAGAAGGGAGAAGGAGATGATGGCTGATGAGAGAAGAGAAATGGAGGGTGTGGATTTAAGGATGAATTGAAATGGATGGCCAAGATTGAATGGTGGGTGGGTTTGGTTAAAAAAATTAATTAAATAATATTATTTTATTATATAGATCCACATTTTGGGGGATCAAATCAATGGGATGAGTGACACTTGTCACTCATCCATGGGGCCCACCAAAATATCCACCCAATCAGATTTCGCCAAAACGACCCCGTCTCGAAGTTCGTGCATAGTGAAATCGAACTTCCGTGACCCATAACTCTCCCGTTTGAAGTCCGATTTCAGAGTGCCGCCTGCCTATGGATTCGTATCGTCCTTATCTACGTAACGGTCTTCGGCCCTCGGCCATCGGACCTTTTGGTCAAAAAGTCAACATTTGACCCCATTTAACCAAAATTACCAAAATGCCCCTAAACTTCCGAACGTCATAACTTCCTCCTCGAACGTCGGAATTGAACGTGCCACCTGTCTACGAACTCTTGACGTCACGAACTACGTCACGGTCATCGGTCAAAGTCCATTTGACCTCTCGATTGAAAAGCCAACGTTTTGCCACCACTAGGGGCAAAACGGTCATTTCGCATCGTTCGTCCGATTTCGCTCTACTAATCACCGATTAGCCTCACTAATTGTGATTAGTCACTAATCTAATCTAGGAATTCGGGACGGGTCGTTACAGTTTTGGTGAACATGAGTTTTATGGACCATGGGAAAATATGTCTTGATTTTATCGGTCCACTGTTCATACTATTACTCATGTTTTACGATATGCATGCAAGTTTGTGAAAACTGGAGGGTACGAATGTATTTTGATAAATGTTTTTATAAGAGGTCATTTTTGTCCACTCACACCTTTTCTGTTTTATTGACCCTTCAGGTCGTGGCGCGATGATCGAGGCTATTCGAGAGGTGGAGGTATGAGCAGGCACAGGCGCAAATATCCCTTGTCTGGCAGGTGCTGAAGGGTAGTTCCGGACTTTCAGTTGACTTGTCAGACGGGAGCAAGACCGGGCAGGGTTAACTTTGTCCTTCGGGGACGGGTCCTGTCATTTATTACCACCTACCAACTGTCGAGCATGCATTAGCCCACACGCAAGCCCCAGGAATTAAGGGCTAAATCCTGCTCCCGTCTAACTTACGCATGACACGAATGCTAAACCGACGTCCATTCTCCATGTGACATGTAAGTCGGACAAGGGATTCCCTATCCAACCGTCCTAAAAGTATCTGGACTTCCCATAGTGCGCCGAACTACTATGGATCGAGGGTGTGATGTGTCCGTCTCTCTCGACCAACAGCCCGCACCGCAACAACCTGGACGGTATCGAAAACATGAAAAGACTGTGAGTGGAGAAAAATAAAATATAACTTTAAAAACAGTTCATAAAACAAGTACATTTATACCCTCCAAGTAAAAACCAATGCATGCATATCAAGTCCATGTCATAAAACCATTCAATATTTCGGTTAAGAAAACCATGTAAGAAACACCGAACACAGTTTCCTTTTCTAAAATCCCGGGCCTCAGCCCAAAACCATCAAAAACCATTTCATCCGGGACATTACCGAAAACATCGGAAAACCTTTATTGAAAACCATCAACATCAAAACTCACTGAAATCCAAACATTCCGAGTCTTTTAATTCAATCCAAGCCTTAATATAATCCGAGTCTTCAAGATTAAGGCGGCCAGTTCAGACCGGTTCGAATCGGCCCGGTTTGACCGAACCGACGCAAGCGGTTAAACCCCTTATTTTCTTTATTTTCAACCCGTTCTTGATTCCAATTAGTCCTATAGCTTTCTTATGTGATTTCTTATCGATTTACAACTTCAAAATATAGAATCAAGGTCTCGAACTTACCTCCCAAATCAAAGGAGAAACCAGCCACGGTCCCTCATCGGTTTACCACGATTCTGGCCACCATTCTTCCTGGTTTTGGTCCCAAACACCCTCTGGTAACCTTCATTTTCTCAACCAATTAACCAATCCATTCAACACTCACCAAATCAAAAATCAACATGTTTGAAATCAAAATTACCCATTCACGGTTTCCACGGCCTCTATCCACGGCAGGGCTCGAACCTAATCTCGACCTACTTGTCTGAACTTCCTGAACCTCATCCCATTACTCAATTAGGTCAGAAACCACTAGATCAAACAGCAGCAAAATCGGGTTAAAGATGGAATTCACGGTTTTTTTTCCCCTTACTCTTGTCGCCGTGCTCCACACTCCCTAACAGCAGCACCACCACTTTCCTCCTCATCCTTTATCTTAGGTGTGTTCACAAGGTAACCTTAGTTGAGGAAGAATCGAAGGGGGGTGAGTGGGAGGATTTGGACCTTCTCTGTTTTTTCTGTTTTCCCTAAGTCGTGGTACACGGTTTAAACCTAAGATAAAGTGAGGCAGTGAGAGGGTTCTACTATCAACTAGATTGGGCCAGGTGTCCACTTCTCTGTGGTCAGAACTCCCTAGAACAGCCACTTGTCAAACACTAACTGGGCACAGATCCCAAGGAATCACAATGACCATTGTACTTGTAACGACCCTTCCCGAATTCCGGGATTAGATTAGTGACTAATCTTGATTAGTGAGGTTGAACGGTGGATAGTAGGGCGGAATCGGACAAATTGTGTAAAATGACCGTTTTGCCCCTGGTCGTGGGCAAAATGTTGACTTTTTGATTGGGCGGTCAAACGGACTTTGACCGATGACCATGACGTAGTTCGGGACGTCACGAGTTCATAGACAGGTGGCACGTTCGATTCCGATATTCGTAGAGAAAGTTATGGTGTTCAGAAGTTGAGGGGCATTTTGTTAATTTGGCATGTTTGGGGCCAAATATTGACTTTTTGACCGGGAGGTCCGATGGACGAGGGCCAAGGACCGTTACGTAGGTTTCGTCGATATGAATCCAATGACAGGCGGCATGCCGAAATCGGAGATTCGACGACAACGTTATGGTCAAGGAAACGAACTAACGAACCGAGGCTCGGATTAAAATAATAATATAATAATGAATAGTGACCGTTGACTGTGCACATCCGGATGAGTGACAAGTGTCACCCATCCCTTGTTTCCAGCTCCTTGTTTCCCTCCAAACATCATCATTACTACATCATCATCACTAATCCACCATTTTCCCTAAATTAATCCCCTTTGTTTTTCCTAACCGTGCACAATTGGGGGAGGATTGAACTGGGGGAATTGGCTCCCTTCCTCTGCCGTTCCTGAGAGAAAAATAAGAGACTAATCGATTGGGATACCAAGGGAAACACGAGGGATTGAGTGTGGGTTGAATTTTGGATTTTGGATTTCGGGAAAATTGGAGGGAAAATTCGAATTGGAAGATTTGGGCCGTGAGGAGTGGAATTGAAGCTCGAGTTAGCTTCCTGAGGTTGTGACGAGTCGATCCACATCAAAAACAAGAAGAATTGGCAACGTTTTGGCTCTGATCACACTTGGTGACAGAGGAGGAAATTCGAGTTTGAGTCATGGAATTGGAGGCTTCGTTGGACGAAATTGAGGTGGGGAAACTACTTCTCATGATCCCACGATGCTTCTGGGATCGTCAATTGAAAGAAAACGGCTGTGGTTGACAGAACTCCATTGTTGAACAGTGACGGTGTTCGAGCTTGAGTCGTGACGATTGAGCACAGGATTGATGCAATTGATGTGGGGGAATTGTTCCTCAGGGTCCATTGATGCTTCTGGGATCATCAATTGGATGAAACCTGCAGCCATTGAGGGGATTCCATGAACGAACAGTAACCTGGGTGTTCTTGGTGTTCATCATCGAATCGTGGGAATTTGGGTAAGTTATCGTGTAATTGATGTTACAGACCTGTAATTGAACTAAGAACGAAACTAACTGATTGATCAATTGAAGGAATTAAGGCTGAATTGATAGGATTGGAACCGGGTTGTATCGCGGGCAAATTGGACCCGTTTACCAGACAAACGGGTTGGGCTGGTGACACTGTAGCAGGCGCGTGGGTTTCACGCGCAGCCACTCACGGCAGCGCGTGACGGCGCGTGGGCACGAATCTCGAGGTGAGGTCAACATGACTTCTGTCCTATTTATTGTAACGGACATTTTGGAATTGGTTTCGTGTCGATCGGACACCGTCTCGATATTGTTCGGGATATCCGAAGGTTTTAAATTAAGTTTAAAAATAAGTAAAAATTCGGGAAAATTACGGGGCTTTGATAGGATGTTAATGATGAGGTTAGTAACCTTCTAATGTGATTTGGACAGGATTGGGAGTCCCGGTGATAGTGGTGTGGCCCGGGAGGGCCGGTGGCACGCGTATCGAGGCATACCGTTAAAACGGTATGTGAGTGGATTTTGGTTTTATAAATTCTATGCATGCTTAAATGTTTTATATGGATTATGGTTGTGATTGTGTGATGTTGATTGGATTGTTGGTAAATTGTACGGTTTCACGTATTTCGAGGCGATTTACGTGCTTGCACGTAAATCGAGGTTTTCCGGTTTTACATGGATTTTCCATATTTATGACTTGGATTTAATATGATGAAATGGTTTTGAAATTGGAAATATGAACTCGGGCTTGAGGCCCAATTATGTTGGAAATTTCGGACTTGGAGTCCATTTGAAAATCGGGCCGGGGGCCCAGTTGGTTAATGAAATCGGGTCAGGGGCCCAGTTGGTATGAAATCGGGCTGAGACCCATTTGAGTTATGTTATCGGGCCAGGGGCCCAGTTGATTTACGAATTCGGGCCGTGGGCCCAGTGGGTTTATAAGTCGGGCTGCGGGCCCAGTTGGTTTACAAATCGGGCCGTGGGCCCAGTGGTTCATAAAATCGGGCATGAGGCCCAGTTGGATAATAAATGTGATTTCGGGTCAGGGACCCTATGTTTAATAATTGTGATTTTGGGTCAGGGACCCTAAATGGAATTACATGGTTTTATGGAAATTTCGGGCAGGGCCCAATGGTAATGATGTGATAAAAGGATTTAATAAAACTGTTTTCCATATACCATCTTGATACAAGGATATATGATGGTCTCCTCCAGATGTCTGGGACACTGGGGAAGTCACGGTGCATTGCCTGCGAGGGGTCATTATACGGAGCAGCCGGACCGTATGATGACTCAGGAGCAGGATTGCTATGATTGACGTCAGGGACGTCAGACATCAGGGATGTCAGATATATGGACCCGGAGAGACCCCGGGCAGCACGCGTAGCTTATGAAACCTTGAGATATGACGTCAGGGACGTCAAGCGTCTGGGACGCTAAGCATCTGGGATGCTAGTGATGGTAATGGTAAAATATGGATTAATGGATATATGAAATGGCTTTTCGGTTGGATATGTGTTATTTGGTAAAAATGGATTATTGGTTATGAAATGGTATGTCGGGTCGGGGACCCTAAATGGTTTTGGATTTATGGATTTATATTTATGGCTTTGGGCAGTGGCCCACATGGTTTTAATATGTATGGTTGTGGTATTCCACTGTTTTGGGCTGAGTTCCCACACTTAGTTTTTGGTTAACGGTTTTTGGGCCAAGGCCCTAATGGCTCGGTTGAGCAAACGTTTTGGTTACTGGTTTTTGGTGGCATGCATACGTTTTTATTGGAGGGCATAAATGTCTTATAAATGTATTTGGTAAACTTATTGGTTTTTTTCCACTCACAGCTTTTGGTTTTAATGCCCTTCAGGTTGATTACGGATGCGATTGCAGCAGAGACTGGGACATTGCACACCTCCTCCATCGATCCTTGCGCACTCTGGATGCCCCGTTGGGCAGTGGCTCTTGGTTATCCCTTGTCTGACACCCCTTGTTGGACGGGAGCAAGGCACATTCCACGGTAATCCCGGGGGGATTGGGATGGGTCCTATCAGTACCCTTATTTGTACCAATAGACATGTGTCGCCTGTCGTTGTACTCAGGGCATCGAGACCTTCCTAACGATCCTCGAAGTTCATGAAAATTCCTTGTAGTATGAAAAGTCAACAAAATGCCCCTTTTAACCAAATTACCAAATTACCCTTAAACTTCCAAACGTCATAACTTTTTCCTCGAATGTCGGAATCGAACGTTTCACCTGTCTATGAACTTGTGACGTCCCGAGCTAGGTCACGGTCATCGGTCAAAGTCCATTTGATTGTCCAAACTAAAAGTCAATATTTTTGCCCATTCTAGGGCAAAATCATCATTTTTGCACCGTCCATCCGAACGCATCCAACTAATCCCCGATTAACGTCACTAATCCGTCATTAACAACTAATATAATCCCGACTTCCGGGACAGATCGTTACAATCTACCCCCCCTTAAAGAATTTCGTCCCAGAAATTCTGAATCTCATACTTCTATAACTAACTGGTCACACACACCTGGATCTCCTACCTGGTGTCCAACACCTACTACTCTAACTTATCTTGACAGTTCCCAACTGTCACCTTAGCTCGGCTAAACGACTTCTCGATCAAAAGTCAATCCATCTGGCGTATCATCACTTCCTCATTAGGGTCAACACATCTCCAACTTGTACCCGAGATGCTTTCTAACAGTACGCCAGCCGACATTCACAGCTCAACTAACCCTAGGTATGCTACAACACCACTAATATCAATCACATTCATCTCGGACTCCTTCTCGGGCTTAGCACTCCTTGTACCAATACCTAGTACAGCGTGCGAGTCTGCCGTCCGCAAGCACGAATCTCACCTCGCAACTAATTCGCAAGAAAGCATCTACCGGTCTCGGTACTTCTGTTCACCAACAACCATTTAATACGCCAAACTACTTCGTCAGTGATCCGCGCCAACCTCACGGAAGTCACAACATATTCGTTCAGCCTACAAACTCAACCAACCAACTCACTAATGGTCTTACTAACCACCAATACTGTCTACAACTGGACCCTATCATGTACCTGTCAAACCATGATCACACATTTACATGTCAGGGTCCCACTAGCCACTCATGGTTCGGAGCATCCATCTCATACCAACACGGAAACCTACGATAACCTGTCAACCACTCGGGATCACCCTGACCTGGCCCATATACTCCGTCAAAAATCCTTCACATCGAAACTACGCCGATCGTCTAACTATGCACCCCATACCTCGGTACTAAGCCGATCACCAACACGTCCACTAGCACATCACGATGCATATCCTAGTACATCGGTCCGGTCTGATCTCTGCAGAACCAATGCGTACGCATTCCAAGTACATGCACCCGTTACCATCAACTAGAACCACGGTACATACCACTAACCAAACGCAAGGAAAACCCTACGAACTTTAAAGAAAACAAAGATATTTTAGAATACCTCAAACACAGCTCGTAGAGTATATCCTCACGTACTTCCAACATCATCTTACGGTACGTCCACTACTCAAACACAGCGGCCCCAGCCACGCACTACGACATCTAAAGTCCAACCAACAACATCAAAGTATACCCGTGACCCTCACAGTGTTTCTCCATAGCACACAAACATCCTCGTAAGCATATAGATTACTACCTTACCTCAAATCATACACGCTTCCAAATCAAATCCCTTCCAAATCTCCCAATCTCCTGGGTCACCCGACCAATAGGAGATCCACTCACAATCTCAATCACGTACATAGGGCAGACCCAGCACTAGATCCAATACTCATACGTCTGCGAGACAGTCCACACATGACCTGCACAATTCCAAGGTGGTCAAGACATCCATTCTATGTCTCACATCTCAAACCTGAGCAAGAAACGATCCAATCCTGATCCACTCACTCCTAAGTGGATTCCACCTACTGGCTCACTACTTTGCTTCCATTTTCCCTCAAAAGATCAAACCACCACGTCGGACCAAATCGATAAAGTACTCAACACTTCTAAAGGCAAGTCTAGATTGCGGGTTCTCTTCCATAACCTCGTATCGATCAGTTATAGTCACTCATTTCCCATTTCCTCCCGTCATCCTCTAACGGAACTCTCAATAGTCCACAACTATGACATCACAAGTCATTGTGCCTTAATCCAACGTAACAAAATCCGATGGCACTCGCCACACAGGCCACTCCCGGTGTCACCCAGTTCTCTTCCTACTCTTGAACACATCCACATGTGTTCACGACCAAAGGGGGGTCACAAATCCTAACATCCCAACAGTGAGTCTCCCAACTCAACTCCGGAGTAGCTACCACCCAACCTACTCACCTCCTCTGAACTAAACATAGTACCTCAAAGTCTCCTATTTCTGAGATCCCAACTATGAAACGTAAGCCGTAACACGAGCACCACTATTGGACCACCTGTCCAGACATCAACTCCGCTATACTTAGGCGATCCACAACTTTTACGGATCACAACTGCGTGTCTGTAGCCACATCAACTTACTGACCAACTCGCCTGTCGGTTCTCACTGTTTATGCACATCCCAAATGGGTATCACTCATCACTCCATTCCGGGTCACCAACTTCCGGGATCACAATCAGCAATCACTCTCCTCAGACTCCTCCGTCACTGTCCTCGAAGTCGTCAATCACCAATCTCAGGAAAACACCAAGCACGGCCTTTGGCATCACCCAAATGCCAACCTCACTCATGGTCAACCCGACCATACTAACCTAACCTGCTCCAGCACAAAGCATAGGTCCACCGCGCTTCCGCTGCTCTACTCTGATTAACTAACAGCATCCTGACTATTCGTCCTCAAACATGTCCTGCCAATGGTCATCACCAATATCCGTACGGTTAAAGACTCCTACAAGACACCGGCACCTCACCACCCGCTACAACCTCAATGCTCACTGTGCCCCTCGTACCAAGTCGAGCCTCCCGTCCGGTGGCACCTCTTCTCCTATCTCGGCTCACAACATACCAGTCTAAAATCTCTGCAAAAATCGAGCCAAGTCCCTCAATCTTCTCTCGGGTCGGGGAAACTAACCTCCCTCGTAATCCACACCTCTGAGCAACTCACTGATCAACAACCGCCACAGTCTCACTAGACTCGTCCAGAGTCGTCCACCAACCATTCCCTGCCTCGGCTGTACCTAGTAGCACCATCTCCAATCCGGCCGTAAGTCGGCCCAAGCCACCACCACCAACTCAGGTTTCCAAAACTAAGCACTTCCTCTGGGTTCCTCTCCAAGGAACTCACAATCCAGACCAGTCATTCCACGAGGTTTTCTCAAAGCATCCTCGTCATATGGGTTATCCAAACCCGCGACAGCCACTAATTCACCACACCCTTACCACTCGGGTCGTCACACCCAGCTACGACTATTCCTGATCGTAAAGTTTACACTCCAACGTCCACCAGGGGACTCATACTAGAGGGAAATCCCTCAATTCCTCTACCCCGTCACTCGAAGCATCCGGCTACTCGTAGCCGCACAAATCTAAACTCAACCCAACTGACCAAAAGGTCACCAATCCATACTATCGTCATCCAATCGCCATTCGGCCCGACAGGCCACCAGGTCAACAGGCTCCTATCAGGCCCCACAGGCCGACTAGCCTACTCACACTGGCAAAGATCCAACACGCTATCCTTTCTAATCCAAAACTGACAAGCAACACCTCTAAGCACGTATTGGGCAACGCATCACCATGACACTTATCAATCGCTGCTAGCTAACCACAAATGAGACGTACTATCACTATCGCGTTCAGGTTGCTGACGGGCTGTTCCGCGTCGAGACATCACGTCCACAGTAGCATCGCACCACCCAAGTCGACGAACCAACGACTCTGGGAACTAAACCTCGTGCAGGACACACGAAACCTGGATCTGATACCAATTGTCAGGACCCACCCTAATCCCCCGGGATTAAGGGATAAATCCTGCTCCCGTCTAACTTACGCATGACACGAAGGCTAAACCGACGTCAATCCTCCATGTGACACGTAAGTCGGACAAGGGATTCCCTATCCAATCGTCCTAAAAGTATCCGGACTTCCCAGAGTGCGCCGAACTACTGTGGATCGCGGGTGTGATGTCTCCGTCTCTCTCGACCAACAGCTCTCACCGCAACAACCTGTAAGGTATCGAAAACATGAAAAGATTGTGAGTGGACAAAAATAAAGTATAAGTTTAAAAACAGTTCATAAAAAAAGTACATTTATACCCTCCAAGTAAAAACCAATGCATGCATATCAAGTCCATGTCATAAAACCATTCAATATTTCGGTTAAGCAAACCATGTAAGAAACACCGAACACAGTTTCCTTTTCTAAAATCCCAGGCCTCAGCCCAAAACCATCGAAAACCATTTCATCTGGCCATTACCCAAAACATCGGAAAACCTTTATTGAAAACCATCAACATCAAAACTCATTGAAATCCAAACACATTGAAACCACATATCCATCCATCGAACCTGCTGGATCTATCCGAGTCTTTAAACTCCCGAGTCTTTAAACTCAATCCAGACCTTAATATAATCCGATTCTTTAAACTCCCGAGTCTTTAAACTCAACAGGCCTGCGGGGGAAATATCAATATTCGAGTCTAAAACCATCATCCCGTAAGCCGGCATCCGGAATAACCATTTCGAACCCAAACCCAGAAATCCACTTTCAAGTTTCTAAAATCGAATCCAAAATCGTCATTTCGAAATCCGATTCAAAACCCGAAATCACGTTCTTTAAAACCACTTTTCTGAACTGGGCTTCAAGGCCGAAATCACTTTCCAAAATCCTTTTTTAAATCTTTGAAATCCAATCGTATGTCAAATCTCGAATTCAAACCATCGAAACCATAGTCAAATCACAACATCGATCGAAATCCCATAAAACACGCATTTTCGTAAATATCTCGAAAATCGTGCAAAACCGTAATTGTAACGACCCGTCCCAAATTCCATGATTAGATTAGTGACTAATCATGATTAATGAGGTTAATTAGTGATTAGTAGAGCGAAATCGGACGAACGGTGCGAAATGACCGTTTTGCCCCTGATCGTGGCAAAACGTTGACTTTTCAATTGGACTGTCAAATGGACTTTGACCGATGACCGTGACATAGTTCGTGATGTCACGAGTTCATAGGCAGGTGGCACGTTCAATTCCGACGTTCGAGGAGGAAGTTATGACGTTCGGAAGTTTAGGGGCATTTTGGTAATTTTGGATAAAAGGGGTCAAATGTTGACTTTTTGACCGGGAGGTCCGATGGCCGAGGGCCGAAGACCGTTACGTAGATAAGGACGATACGAATCCATAGACAGGCGGCACGTCGAATTCGGACGTTCGACGGCGAAGTTACGGTTCACGGAAGTTCCCAATTACTATTCACGATGGCACATTTTACGAGACAAAAAGTGCAGTTTGTCTTTAGTGGGCCCAGTTGCTTTTTAGCAACCAATGGATGAGTGACAAGTGTCAATCATCCACTGGACAACACATTACATACATGCACTTCACCGTGCATTTTCATTTTCTTCGTTCAAACACACACCCATCACCCGATCTCACCCAACCATTCAAACCAATCCAACCCAATCCCAGAGGAGCAGGCCTGAGTGACCAGGGGGGTCGTGAGAGACTAAGGATGGCTGTTGGGCGGCCAGAACCGCCGTGGACGGCGGCGTGGAGGCAAAGAACCCGTGTGGGTGCACGGTATGGCCATTTTCCCTTTTTAATTTGATTTTGATGTTATGGGTGCTTATGAACGATTAGGATGAGTTCAGGGGGTTAATAGGAAGCTATTAGGAGGGTTTTGGTGGTGGTTGACGGCTGAGCAGCCGTGTAGGCTGATCGGGAAAAATCGAACCGTGAGGTTCAAATTGGACCGGTCGGATTTCGTAGGTTTTAGGTTGTTTAGTTAATTAGGATTGATAGGAAAGATTAAAAGAGGAATTTAGGATTTGGAATGGAAGCAAACGGACCGAAAATGAGGGAGAAGGAGACCTGGACCGGTTACGCCGGTCTAGGTTGCACGAAAAATCGGACCGGTCTGACCGATGTAGGGGATGACAGGTGACGTCATCCTGCTGACGTCATCATGTCAGGGATGACGTCAGCATTGTCAGATCTGACAATGTCAGCTGACATGTCAGAAAATGGGCCAATAGGAGTGTGACACGTGTCACATGTCAGTGCACAATCAGCAGCACTGACATGTTAGTGACGTGGCCCAATCAGGGGATGACACGTGTCACTGACGTGGACCAGTGCCGTGATGACACATGGCACATGTCAGACTGCCACGTGGCACTGACAGAACAGTGACGTAGACCAATGGGAGCATGACACGTGGCACCTGTCAGAGTCTGACATGTCAGACCTGACAGCTGTCAGATGACGTCATGCTGACGTCAATGATGACGTCAGCAGGTACTGTAGCTGGCGCGTGAGGGCTCGTGGCAAGGAATTTGGGAAAGTGTTCAACATGGGAAATCTTCTATTCGATGTAACGAACATTTTGGGACTGGTTTCGTGTCGATCGGATACCGTCTCGGTATGTTTCGGGGCATCGGAAGGTTTAGGTTTGGGATTAAAAATAGTTAGAAATTCCGGAAAATTACGGGGCTTTGGTAGGAGGTTAATTAAGTAGTTAGTAACCTTCTATTACGATTTGGACAGGTTTGGGAGTCCCGGTGTCGGTGATCGGCTCGGGGAGCCGTATAGCACGCAAATCGAGGCGCGGCTTCAGACGGTCTGTGAGTGGACCTTGTTTTCTAAATTGGTGCATGCATAAATGTTCATTATATGTTTTAAATGCTTGTTTGTAATGCTATGGGTGCATTTGTATGTGGTTACGTATAAGCACGTATTTCGAGGTTTCGACCTTATACAGTGCTTATACGGGTCTGTATCTCTGTATTGATTTAAATGAACTGGATTTGAATTTCGAAAGGATAAACTTGGGTATGAGACCCATTTGGTTTTGTCTCGGGCATATGACCTCAGATTCCGGGCACGGTGCCCAGCTGATGTCCTATGTTCGGGCACGAGACCCAGTCACTTTACGGTTTTGATTTCAGGTCAGGGAACCTTAAATGGATTTCCAGGTTCATGACGGTTTATGGGAACCGGCATGAACCCTTATTATGGTGTCATGGTTCATGACGGTTTATGGGAACCGGCATGAACCCTTGTTGGTTATTACGGTACATGACGGTTTATGGGAACCGGCATGTTACCTGGTTATGTTATTACGGTACATGACGGTTTATGGGAACCGGCATGTTACCTGATTATAGATATTATGGATCATGACGGTTCAGGGGAACCAGACATGAATGTTTATGTTATGTATATATATGTTCATCTACCTTCCTTTACATGTTCTACTATCTCCTCCGGGGAGGGTCCACCCCGAAGTAGTCACGGAGCACCAACTGAGTGGAGTCACCCCCCAGTTGGGTTCCTTACTCTCAGGAAGGCTATGGTTACTATTACCTCGAGTAGGATCAGTGGTCTGCGGACATTGACCTTGACTTTGAGAAGACTCGGATTGAGACCCGGGTAGCACGCGCGTAGCTTTGGATACCGTGACAGGATTGGTTGTGTGACTTACATGTATATATATGATATATATGATATATGATATGTGGTGTGCACAGGTGTGCACAGGATTTGAGCAGTGGCTCGTGTACTTGGTTTCTTTATGGTTTGGGGCCGAGTCCCTTATGGATTTGGGCAGTGGCCCGTATGGTCGTTTTTATTGTGGTCCTTTCGACCTTGGTTTATATCTGCTTTGGGCTTAGTCCCACATATGGTTTGTTTTGGATAAATGGTTTTTGAATGCATGCATGATTTTTAGTGGAGGGTACAAATGTCTTATGAAATGTTTTTATAAACTTTTATTTTGTCCACTCACAGTTTTTAATGTTTTGACTGCCCTTCAGGTTGACATCGAATGTGGACTGTAGCAGAAACCGAGATATCACATGCCTCCTCCGGATCCTGGCGTACTCTGATAGCCCGAGAGGGCAAAGGTCGGAAATATCCCTTGTCTGACACTTCGTGTTAGACGGGAGCAGGGTCATCCCACACTAATCCCGGGGGGATTGGGATGGGTCCTGTCAGTAATTTATTAAGAGCATAATCAAAATCATAGAATCACGTATGAAAACATATAAAAACATATATGCATGCATCATAAGTTAGAAAGTAAAGTCCACTCACAGACCATTATGTTGTTGCCTCGATACGCGCGCACCTATGCCTTCCTGGCTAATCCGCTATCACCGGCCTTCCCGAACCTGTCCAAATCCCAATATAAGGTTACTAACCACTTCACAATGATCATGCTTAAGTCCGGTAATTTTTCCGAATTTTTAACTATTTTTAACCGAGGCCTAAAACCTTCGGGCCTCCCGAAACTTATCGAGACGATGTCTGATTGGCTCGAAACCAGTGCCAAAATGTTCGTTACATTAATTATAACATTTCACATGTTGAACACTTCTTCATCGGAGGCAGCACGCTCCCTCATGCGCCGCCCAAAGGGGCTGCGCGTGGGTGTCACGCGCTGATACTATTCATCGTCTTCAAGCTTAAGGCGGCCGGTTCAGACCGGTTCGAACCGGCGCAAGCGGTTAAACCCCTTATTTCCTTTATTTTCAACCCATTCTTGATTCCAATTAGTCCTATAGCTTTCTTATGTGATTTCTTATCGATTTACAACTTCAAAATATAGAATCAAGGTCTCGAACTTACCTCCCAAATCAAAGGAGAAACCAGCCACGGTCCCTCATCGGTTTACCACGATTCCGGCCACCATTCTTCCTGGTTTTGGTCCCAAACACCCTCTGGTAACCTTCATTTGCTCAACCAATTAACCATTCCATTCAACACTCACCAAATCAAAAATCGCCATGTTTGAAATCAAACTTACCCATTCACGGTTTCCACGGCCTCTATCCACGGCAGGGCTCGAACCTAATCTCGACCCACTCGTCTGAACTTCCTGAACCTCATCCCATTACTCAATTAGCTCATAAACCACTAGATCAAACAGAAGCAGAATTGGGTTAAAGATGGAATTCACGGTTTTTTTTACCCCTTACTCTTGTCGCCGTGCTCCACGCTCCCTAACAACAGCACCGCCACTTTCCTTCTCATCCTTTATCTTAGGTGTGTTCACAAGGTAACCTAAGTTGAGGAAGAATCGAAGGGGGGTGAGTGGGAGGATTTTCACCTGCTCTGTTTTTTCTGTTTTCCCTAAGTCGCAACACGGTTTAAACCTAAGATAAAGTGAGGTAGTGAGAGGGTTCTACTATCCACTAGATTGGGCCAGGTGTCCACTTCTCTGTGGTCAGAACTCCCTAGAACAGCCACTTGGCAAACACTAACTGGGGCACAGATCCCAAGGAATCACAATGACCATTTTACCCTTATTTGTACAAATTACCATTCTACCCTTCACATTTCTAGATCCGTAACTTTGTTGTTCGAACTCCAATCGACATGTGTCGCCTGTCGCTGTACTCAAGGCATCGAGACCTTCCTAACGGTCCTCGAAGTTCGTGAAAATTCCGTGTTGTATGAAAAGCCAACAAATTGCCCCTTTTAACCAAATTACCAAATTACCCTTAAACTTCCGAACGTCATAACTTTTTCCTCGAATGTCGAAATCGGACGTGCCACCTGTCTATGAACTCGTGACATCCCGAACTACGTCACGGTCATCGGTCAAAGTCCATTTGATTGCCCAAACTAAAAGTCAACATTTTTGCCCATTCTAGGGGTAAAATCGTCATTTTTGCACTGTCCGTCCGAACGCATCTAACTAATCCCCGATTAACGTCACTAATCCGTCATTAACAACTAATCTAATCCCGACTTCCGGGACGGATCGTTACATCGAGCCTCACATAAGTCAACCCCTAACCTCTCCCTGACTCACCAACTTCCTAACTCATTACCTAGCACACCAAAGCACTCAGCAAGTCAGCCCACACATCATGTTGACCCACTAGTCCTACCACTATCACCGCCCAGTCGGTCCATTACATATTCGCTCGGTATTTTCCCTTACTGTGGGGACTTGGGGTATTGGAGGTATATCCCTACATTGAGTTTAGGGCACGTAACAAGTCTCTAACCAAGGAGTTCTATCTCAGTCAAGAACTTGGTGGATTTCTATTAACACTATATTAGACTACAGACTCGATGGGCCTAATACCTTAAGCCTAAGCCCACTAAAACCCCAAGGCTTACTTACAATCTCACAGAACACATGGGCCTAAGTCCACACTACCAAACAACACGAGCAAGAGCTACTCACCATCTGACATGTGGACATATTTCCATCATCAATCCAAGATGTCACGTTTCAACTCCACAATAGAAGCATGTTCTTCCACATTGAAACTATTCATTATTCATCTCTTACACATCCATACAAAAGGGGCACATTTCCTAATAAAAAGGTAACTAAATTTTACTATTTACATTTACTTCACAAATTGCTATGTACCACATACTCTTTATACACACTGACCTAACTGACTTAAACGTTAGAATACCCTTAGGCCAGCACTACACCGGTGCATCAACACACGAACATATATATATATATATATAATTTATTTGTCACTATTTATTAGTGATTTTTTTTATTACAAGTAAAAAATTATTAAACTATAATTCTAATTTGGTATTCAATGTTAAATCTTATGTTGACGCGTTCATATGTCATTAACTTGTCTTTTTTTGGTCAATTTGGTACGCAGGATTCTTACGAATAAAATACGGTTAAGCTAGCTTGGAAAACTCACAAATTAGTCAAATTTCAAGCCATCTCTAAAAAATATGTCTTTGAAATAAATATTGAATGTTTCGGAAAAAATAAATAAATAAATCTTGAATGAAATTATACATGCGGGTTGAGGTTGACGTAGGAGGTTTAGTATTTGTGTTAAGAAAATAATAGACACCATTTAGTGACCTTTTCAAAGTCGTTATATATAACTCTCCAACCATATAAACACTGATGATTTTATTTGTATGGGGCCTTTTATAAAGTCTTTAAAAAAATTTGAACTATTAAGGTAGTTCAACTCATTTTAATATATATCAAACTTATTAAAATATCAAATATATCATATTATGTTACTAATTCATTACAATTATATATAGTTTTCTTAACAAGTTTTTATTTTTTTTGAAATTGTTGCATAATAACTTCGTTATCTATACTCTTTAAAATATAATTTTTTTCAAATATATAGAATCAAGCAATAAGTCATCATAAATCCTCCATTTGATTCCGTAAGTCATTCGTCACATAATTTATAGCAGAAAATACTCGCTCGCACTTGCAGTTGCAATTAGTAAATTAGTATTAGAGTCAAAAAAGTAAATACACTAATGGATAAATCTAATCTTTTTTTGTCTCAACCTTTTTTTTTTTTGTAAGATCAATAATTACTTTCAATTCTCTAAAATTATTATTAAAAATCATGTCCCAAATAAAAAATGAAAAATTGGATCAAATACATTGACGAAAGCTAAAAATGAATGAATGTGACAACAAAATCTCAAAGCATCCAACCGAATCACAAATCCCAAATGGTGATAACCATGAATCACACACTCAATTATGCATACGACTAGTATGGAAACACAAGCAAGTTAAAAGCATGAGGTACACTCACAAACCCGTAAATCCATACTATCTCACTGGTACCTCAACTCCCACAATGCAACTATACAATCTCCACTAGTATACTATATAGTAGTACGAGTCATGCGTACATAATAAGTCGAATATTTATAATTTGCTCATGCAGATAACGTCACTAGCTCTTTAAAACATCTACTTCTGCAGTTAGCACTAAGTACTAGGTAATTATTTTTATAATCACTTAGTTGAAGCATGTGTCACTATTCTCCCATTTTGCATCGGCACACAACGAGTGGCCATATGCTAATATATTAGTGTAAATCTCGAACGGGCCAATTTCAAATCTTTTCGCCTCGAGTAGAATGTCGAGGTACAGTTTTAGACTCCTTGTCTTGTTATGAATCAATTGGTCTACTAATTATATATACTCTGAATTTCCATTGTCGAACTCAGATACTTTATATTTTTAACGTTGTTACTAGTAAGTTTTGTTTTATACTACTTTCTAAATGCACCGTTTCATTTTTACCATCTTTCAATTACTTTGATTTAGTTGGGGTATTTTCGTGCATATCTCGATTTCAATATCCAAGTGAACTATTAGGGTTGAAGTGGATCAATATAATTTTTTCAAAACTGCAAATGTACGTACCCTCACTTAACGGGCGAATTTATCTTTTAAGAAATTTTTGCAAACTAATATATATATATATATATATATATATATATCTTTTTCACGTAATTTATATATTAATCATAGGTGTAAATATACATGAGCACATATTTTTAAATGTGGTGGCCACCATTTAAGACTTACAGGCAGCTAGGGGTTCTGCCAACCAACCGTTACCCATTAATAATTGAGCACATGATTTAGAAGTAATAGCAGAGTTAATAAGTGTAGTTTTTTTTTCCCATCTGAGTTAATAAGTGTAGTTGATCACGGAAGACCTATTTAAATTTAATAAATTCAATGTATTCTAAATTTAAATATAGAAATATTTCATTGAAAGAAATTGGAAGGAATAAAAATAGAAAAAAATGATTCAATTTAATTAATCCGCTCAATAAGATATTTTGAATTTTACGAGTTATCTAATTCAATTTAATTATACTCACAAAAAATGTAACCCATGGATTCAAATTTACATCTTCCTTCATATGTTTTATAGTGATCATCGATAAATATACATTCATTAACCTTCCTTTAAATTGACAACCGACTTTCCCCACCCTATCAATTAAAGGGCAATTAAATCTTATATCCTTATTAACATATAAGTTTATCAAAAACTTGTATATAGAAAAATTAAACTCATATGTCCTTTAACTAGTTAAAGGACTATACAATTTAAAATAGACCATAATTTTTATATAATTTACAACTAATGTCATCCAATTGTAACAAGTCTAGCAACAATCTAAAAAATATTTACCAAAATCTATCATAATTTCAATATTAATTTTTATTTTATTTTTTTATTATAAGATTATATTGAGAATTATGAAAACATTACTCCTATTTATAATTTTTTTTTTCACTTGCTCATTTTAAAAGTAATATGAGTATCTAATCTAACTTAAAGTAAGACAATTAAAAGCAATAATTCTTCAAAAATTATTTTAGAATTTAAAAATTATTTATCTTCTGATATATATGGAATTTATTGTTTGCAAATTCTGTTTATAAACTTTTGAATAAATAAAAAGTTTGAGATAATATCTTATTTTATTTAATATACAAACATTAAATGTTTTGAATAAAAGTAAAAATTGTTAAGGGTGTAACAATGATTTACTCTAAATTAAAATGGTGCCTACGTATATAAAGGCTAAAACTAGTCATGCATCTAAAGCCTTAAAAATAAAAAATAAAACATCACAGCCATGGAGACGTACATTTACATGCATGCCCTCACCCTCGATTCTAAAGGGGCAGCTCTAACGATTATCATTTTATGGAAAATTTAGTTTTACACGCAATTTTTTTTTTTAGATTACGTGTTTCTTAAAATAAATCATTACTGGTCTCACGCACTCACGTGCTTATGTATGTATTAATATTTACTTTATTTTTAGTTTACTTTTATGTGAAATAAAAAATAAATTAAAAGAAGAAGAAGACAGAATGAGAGCTAGAGTAGTCACTATATCCACTTATTTCATTACAAAAACTTATTCTCTTAATTTTTAAATTAAAATATATGATTATATTATTTTATTTAAAAAATGGCAAATACTACCAAGTGTTCTTACATCCAAAGGATGAGTTTAATCCTAGTTAAAGTGTAGTTTGCCTCTGGCCACAATTAGTGCCTACAGTAAATTTCAAACTCCTGTCATTAGGCACTTAGAAATTCGGCCTCAAACATGATAGTTTACAAATTACATGACACACCTTGTGGTTTTATTTATTAAATTACTATTTTTGAAATGTTATAATTAATTAGCTAGGGGTTTTGTCGTTCAAAATCTCCGTGAAGCTTTGTAACACGAAATTATTTATTATTTATTTTTTGCTTATTTCATTTAAAATATTCCCTAAATTTATTATCAAGTTGCTGCCTCGCATAAGCACGAGTGCTATTTGTTCTGCGTTGTTACGAACCCTAGAATTAATGAAAAAGATAACAAAAGCAAAAAGATGAGTGCAGAATGAGAACATCTGAACATGAAAAGGATTTGGTGGCCTTATTCATTTGTCTAAGGAAGATTGATTTCTGCTGATATTCAAAAACCAGACAACATGATTAGGACAAATATCAGAGGATATATAATTAACTTTCATTTTTGTCTGTTTCTTTTCCGTGATATTGAACATTCATGTGTAATTTTGATTATTAAGCGAGAAGGTCGATCTAGCTCGTGCTATTTTTCTAATGGATAAGATAATGTTAATTTGGACATGCACTACATACCAACTTACGTCTTTTTGTAGTTTTTGACTTCATTTGGATGATGCAAGGACGTCATTATACTTTGTTAATACCCACACACACCCATATATATATATATATACACACACACATATAAGAAGAAATAGTTATATGTATTTGAACCATGTATTACGCATTGTTTTTACTTTATATGGTTTTTTCGTAGGGTATACTAATAAAAGAAATCCACATATTATAATGTGAATAAAAATGAACACAATCACGTGACATTATCAAGTACCTAAAAAGTATCTCACTGATATAAAATAGGTGATTGTCAAATAAATTAGAATATTAATATTCATCAACTTTTCACATTTTATCACGACATAACCATTTATATGAAGAGCATTAGTTTTTTCAAAAAAAAATATATAATCATATTGAGTAGGAAAATTTAAAGCTAACTTACACAATAAGACTATCAGTTACTTTCAGAATATTACACAAAAATCTCTCTCTCTCTCTCTCTCTCTCTCTCTCTCTCTCTCTCTCTCTCTCTCTCTCTCTCTCTCTCTCTCTCTCTCTCTCTCTCTCTCTCTATATATATATATATATATATATATATATATATATATATCTATATAGTTGGGCTACTAACTGAGACTACATGTTGCTTGGCTCCGGATGGATCTGTATATAGTTGTGTTGCGGATCTTATGATGTGGGATATTCGTGGCTGTGGGATGTGTTGGTTATTATTGTTGTTATTATTATTTTTTATTTTTTTATTAGGTATTTGCTTTAGTTGTATTATTTTCACATTGAATTTAATTAATTTAAGATCAATATTGGCAATTTCAAAACTTAGTCACCGGCGATATTTTACTTATATTTATAATTAATTTACATTTTGAAGTTTAGTTTTTTTTAAAATTATTATTATTATTATTATTATTATTATTATTATTATTATTATTATTATTAGGTTAAATGTTTGAAACTAGCTTTGAATTTTATCATAAATTTAACAATCATTCTTATACTTTAATATTAATGTCTCTAAATTTTATCCTAATATTTCTATTAATTCTTTTTACCTATTTTTCAAACAATGATGTATATAAAATAAACTTATATACTAATAAAAAAATCCAAAAATCCTTTATGAAAATACATATAATTTGCTGAGCTCCTATAAATAATGTAATTATATAATCATTTGTGTGGTGAGTATGAAATGTGATGAGAATATTTGAATATTGGAAACCAAAAATGACGAGTACAGATTTCTTTTTGTTTTCTTTGATCCAAAACGTGGGCAGTCAAAGTTCAAACAAAACATATGTGGGGCCCAGTATAGTCGCAAGGGGGAATGGAGCTTGGGCGTCTATATCGTTGACTCTGCCCCTTCATGGACATGGATTACGCCGGGCCGGTAGCCCCGATGCATATATTGATTTAGTCAAACTCGCTTCTTTGACACAACAACAAGCAACAACAATACACTCTTCCTCCAACAATATTGATTAGCTACCTAAATCTAAATGACTTTTTTTTTTTCTCCAAAACATTTTCAATGCTCTTTTCTTTTTCTTCAAAAGTTTCAATGACTTTTACCGTTACTACAAATTATGTGTTAGACAATTTTATTGATGAGTTTTATATATGAAATAATTTGGATCAAATCAAACCATATGTCTCACTAATCAATTAATCGTAAACAATATATCATTATATACATGCACAAACCCCGAAAATAAAAATGAGATGGGTTAAATTTTAGCTTTTTTTATCAAATTTTCATAATATTACGTGAATTTCATTGATTAAAAAAATACATATTTTATGTTAAAAAAATAAAAAATAATCATACAAATAAAGTACAATAATGCCTAAAATTACAACAAACACATCTTTTACGTGGATAAGACATCAAATAATTTTTAAAAACATCAATATCTCTCTTATTTAAGCTTAAAATAAATTAATAAGTGAATTATATAAACTAACATTATACAAAATTTTACATTGGGCCATTAATTTCGGGTGAGTTGGAGCACACCTCAGCCTTTAGGGGTAGCCCGTGCCTGATTATATATGTTGAAATGATTCAAGTAATTAATAAATTACAAATATCCGATAATATCCATTAATTGCTAAAAAGTTTATAACTACCTGAAACCGAAATGCTCAAATTTTTTGAGAATTTGTAATTTACTTAGCAATGGAAATTAATCTATAATTAAGCATATATACTAGCTAGGTCTTATTGTGGCTTGTGCTAATTGCATATGCATGCTTAATGACCACTCTCAATTCTTTTATTTAAAAAAAACAAATATATTTTATATTTGACCACAAGAGAAATGCTAGAAATCTTTTTTTTTTTACCTTCTCTTTTCTCCCACTCGTCATATATATATATATATATATATATATATATATATATATATATATATATATACCGATGGTCCACCGTCCTAGATCAATTTTAGAGATTAATTTTTTTTAAATATATATAAATTAGTTTCTTAATTTTAATATTATCAGCTGATAGGTGCACACGAAATATATTTTTACGCAAATATATTTCCGTCACTCATTTACTGATGAAGATGGGTGAATATCATTGTGTTGATCAGCTTAATTTGTAGAATTAATTTATTTTAAAATTAAGAATATAGTAAAGAGGTGATTCCGATTGATCAAATAAATTGTGACTTATATAGCTAACAATGGAACATTTTCGGTAGGTAGTAGGGAATCCTTATTTCGTCTGTGTTGAGAATATTAAGCCACGTGTAGGCTTGACGCACCACCTGACCTCACTCTCTCTTCTATTGTGTTTGTGTATGTACCATATATATTAAGATCTCACTCACTCATTTTCTTCACAGCATATGTTGGTCTTAGTCCAAGCCCTTTTAAAGCCGAGTCTGTTGCATCTCTTAAGACTTCAAACTGTACTCTCTTTCCCGTTCTATCCCTTCAAATATTTATGGACAAAGAAAAGAGGACTGGCCTGTCCATAGCTCCCATCATTTCTTCTTCTTCTTCTCTCATCATCAGCTACTCCAACACATAGCACCTACGTACCTACCTAGCTCATAGATTCAGATTTCGATCCATCCATCATCATCGCCATCGATCACTCTATGGACCCAACCACTCATCATTCAATCCACAACTGCCGATCAGCTGTTGAACATACCGAAAGAGACGACGACGAAGACGATCCCCGTGGCAAACAGGTGGTTGATGAATTGGACTTCTTTGATGATAACAAGGACAGTCTAAAAGCAATGAGAGCTCCAACCGTTGACGTTAAAGAAGAAGGCTCACATGAACACAGGGTTGGTCAAGAAAAGCAACTACCGGACGTAAATGTATGAAAACTACCAGCTACATATTAGCTAGCTCCACGTTTTTCATTGACCTAATAATATTTTCATCTTTTTTTCTTTTATTTAATGATTACATCACCCATCTGACTTTCGAGGCTCCATTTGTTTTGTTTTCTCTGTTGATTATTGTTCTACATATATAGACTGGGTTAAATCTTCTTACGACATACACCAGTAGCGAGAAATCATCCATGGACGACGGAACATCATCCTCCCAAAATATGGAAGACAAGAATAGAACGAACGAGGTACATGACATATTTACACAGTTTTTTTTTTTTTTTTTCCTTTTTTCACTCGGAGTGCAGAATGAGAAACTACAAACTAATGTGATTATATATTGATGTGAGAAATAAATTATTTGTGGATGCAGTTGGCTGTTCTTCAAGCAGAATTGGGGCATGAGAGTGTAGAAAATCAGCGGTTGAGAGGTATGATTAATGAGGTGAACAATAATTACCAGGCATTACAGGTGCAAATTGTGACACTGTTGCAACGCGAGCGAAACCAAAAGACGTCGTCTGATCATAAAACGGCAGAACAAGACAAGGTATTTGGTAGATTAAACAGTTGTCATCGTCTCTTACTTCATAAATATATTCATGAGCTAGTTTGGTTAATTAATATATATGATTTTTGAACTACTTTAGATGAACACAAATGGATCAACGGTTGTAGAAGAGAAGCAGATGATGATGAAGGGGTTCAATCATCTTGTTCCTAGGCAATTTATGGACATGGGAAGGGCTGAGAAGGATGAGCTGTCATACTGTTCATTGGAAGCGAGCAGATCCCAGGATTGCTCCGGGTCACCTCCTCAGAACGACATCGTTGAGTCCATGGATCCGTACAAGAGGACGAGTACAACTCATAATAATCTGCATGCACTTAAGAGGGATATTAGTGGAAGAAGTAGAAGTAGCACTGCTACTGCTGCTACTACTGCAGGAGGAGGAGAAGAAAGCCCAGATCAAGAATTTGAAGGCTGGGTTTCTAAGAAAGTCTTGATGAGTAGTCACAAGGACCTCGATCAAACCTCTTCTGAAACTTTGTCCATGATTAAAAAAGCTCGTGTTTCGGTTCGAGCACGATCGGAAGCTTCCATGGTAACAAACTAACGTACATTAGCATTGCTTGATTATTAATATACTAAATGATATTATCTTCATTTTGTGAATGTTGTCTTTCTAGATTGTCTGGTCTAAATTAATATTGTCCAGACCATGATCCACTCTCAAATCCCTATCAAATATTTTATAAATAAATTTAGATCGTGGAAATTTTCTCTTTTACATCATTTCAAAAGAATGCCCTTACCCAAACATGTTTGCATGTATTCGAACATATATAATTCAATATTAAAAAAAAATGAAGAGGTACAACACAAATTAATATTAATTTACTAATCTCGATCTGTTGCAGATATCTGATGGATGCCAATGGAGGAAGTACGGGCAGAAGATGGCCAAAGGAAACCCATGCCCTCGAGCTTATTATCGTTGTACCATGGGAACTGGTTGCCCAGTTCGCAAACAGGTAATGGATAATATATATAACAATATTTTATTTTGATATATGGCCGAGTATTATAAATATATATTAGTATTAAGTTAAAACTTGACAGGTACAAAGATGTGCAGAAGACCGAACAATACTTATAACAACATATGAAGGGCATCACAATCATCCCCTCCCTCCTGCTGCAATGGCAATGGCATCGACTACATCAGCAGCAGCATCAATGCTTCTGTCAGGCTCAATGCCTAGTGGAGATGGCCTAATAACCTCAAACAGCTTCTTAGCAAGAACAGCCCAGCTACCAAATTGCCTACCAAGCAGCCTAGCAACACTTTCAGCTTCAGCGCCATTTCCAACGGTCACATTGGACCTCACTCGAACTCCCACCTCCTCCGAGATGCATCCAAGCCAGATGCTCCCTCCAAGTCTCTCTCAAATGCCACAGATTTTAGGTCAAGCCCTTCGCAGCCAATCGAGATTCTCACTTCTCGATACTTTCCAGGGATTGGATGGTAATACACACTCATTGGCTGACAAAGTGAGTGCAGCAACAGCGGCCATCACAGCTGACCCTAATTTCACAGCAGCTCTCGTAGCAGCCATCACCTCTATGATTGGCAATAATGTTCATTCAAATAATAATAACAATAATAATACCAACAACAATATTACTACAAGAAACAATACTGATAACAGTACATGATCCAAAAAACTAGACATTCATTTTTCAATTTTCAATATGCTTTTTCCTCTCAGTATTTGGTGATAAATATTAGATGTGAAGTGCAGTGCAGCGCAGTGCAGTTTTTCAATTTTTCATTATTCACAGAAATAAAGTATTCTTATTGTTCAATATTTATTTATTTACGTACTCCCAGAAGAGGCTGACGATATATTATTTGATTGTTTTAAATCTTCATGTTGCAAGGTAATTAGCCGTAATTATATTTGCCCCCATAGGTAGTTAGTTTTCATCAGTGATTAAAATATCAATTTTACAGAAATATCGTCATTGATGGGGTTGATATATAAATATATATGGTTGAGAGTTGAAAAAAATGTGAGAGTTATTGCTTATTAACTTAGAAATTTTGAATTAAATTTTAGAAAATACACATTCATGCAATAATACATGTATAAAGCTAATACAAATCATTGGATTTATCCTTCTTCTAGAAAAAATAAATAAAAATCATAAAATATCGTTGTTATTGTTCGTATCTAAACTGGTTGGCCTAACCAAAGGCCGAGAGGGCCTGTCCTAGCAACCAAACGTGCCAAGCTCAAACTAGCCAAAGCTAACCGACCATAGCTGATCGGCTAGCCATCTGATCGGCCTGACCACTCCCTCGACCCTCTGAGCAGTCAGAATGAGGCTAACTCACCTATTTCTGGTCGGCCAGGCCCACTGACAAATCAGGAATGTTGCCCGGGACCACCTTAGGACACACGTGTCAGCCCCTAAACGCCACAACATTTATCCTACACCCCATCCCCAACAAACACATTTAATGCTACTATAAGTACAGGGGTATTCCCCTATAAAAGGTAATGATAATCTTACCCTCACGCTGCCTAAATTACTACAGTACCCTTTCCACTTAATCTTATTTAAGTATCGGAGACTATTAGGCCAGCACCATACTGGTGTCCCTTTGCTCTCACCCTCGCCCTGTGTAGGTCTTCCTACCTCAAGAGGAGAAGCCTATGGCGCTCAAAGAGGTGAGTCTAAGTTGGTCCATTTCTTGCATCAACAGTTTGACGATGTCTGTGAGAATTCTGAAACAACACCCCCACGCTCACTCACCACTTATGACGCCATGAATCACTCTTAGCATTATGTTAGGCAAATAAGACAGAGGAGAGCTCAATCACACCTTTTTTCCCCAAGGGATCTCAAGGGGCAACGTCCCTAATACTTACCAACAGACATTGGATGACCTAATGCGTGAGGTGGTAACGCTCAAGGTTCACAACGCCAAGATCGATACTAAGAACCAGATTCTGGTCGAATAGTACGCAACTACCCTCGTCATTGCAAGGATGTCTCAATGCGAAGGCCATCAAGACAATAGGCCTGCCGTGTCAGGACCCGACCCTCCTCGGTCAGGACCCGACTTATCTAGCACCATATTGTCCGCTTTGGGCCTCGCCCTCACGGTTTTGTTTTCGGGAGCTCATGGTGCAACTTCCCAGGGGGTCACCCATCATGGAATTGCACCAGCCTCAACTCGCTTAACTTTGGGGTTCCAATCCCCCCCAAAGCCACTTGAGCTCCCAAAAGGCCTAGTGCTAGATAGGTACACGCCTACACCTTTAAGGCACACCACCATCCTCTACCAGATCATTTCCTCTCGCAAGAATGTGGGATTGTTCACCGTTACCTCTAGGACACAGGTCTTACAATCCACCCCCCTTAGGGCCCAGCGTCCTTGCTGGCACACTTCCCGGTCGGGGTCTGGCTCTGATACCAAATTGTCAGGACCCGACCCTCCTCGGTCAGGACCCGACTTATCTAGCACCATATTGTCCGCTTTGGGCCTCGCCCTCACAGTTTTTTTTTCGGGAGCTCATGGTGCAACTTTCCAGGGGGTCACCCATCATGGAATTGCACCAGCCTCAACTCGCTTAACTTTGGGGTTCCAATCCCCCCCAAAGCCACTTGAGCTCCCAAAAGGCCTAGTGCTAGATAGGTGTGTGCCTACACCTTCAAGGCACACCACCATCCTCTCCCAGACCATTTCCTCTCGCAGGAATGTGGGATTGTTCACCGTTCCCTCCAGGACACGGTCTTACATGCCGACCGAACCCAGGCCGACCATCATGAGGCCGACTGGCATCATGTTCTTCAGCCGGTGATCGAGAGGATGTCTCCCGATCAATGGAGGAAGCAACACCCTAGGGCAAATCCAACTTCTTCCGGGAGACTCCTCATCCAAACCTCCAACGCTGGACCATCTGGAACCAAGATCTACTGAGATGTTCGTCAGCTGTTGGAAGATTGCTAGGTTGAAGTCGTGCCCTCCCGACTCACCTAAGAGGTATCCGACCAAAGGGCATTAGGGCCACACCACCATTCTAGTTCACATGACCACCAAGTCGTTGCAGGAACCTCTAGTCGAGAAACTAGCAAGGATCACCAGACGAACCAGAGGCATGCGACCCAAATCGAGAGAAATATGAGGTGCTGGAAAATACAGACTAGACGGCAGGAAGCTACTCTCAAGGTTAATGAAGAGATGTCCGCCAGGACTAGAGAAATGGATAGACTAAGGGTCGTGCTGATCAGCCAACCCCTCAGGCCGAGGATATCGAAGGCCTCCTATGAAGAATATACGCCCTTGAGGCCAAGGAGGACAAAGGTAAGGCGCTAACTTTGAAGAAGGCTAACCTCGAACCCTTCTCTGATCGGATCCTCTGATCCCGGCACAAGTCTTAGGTGAAGCCCCTAAAGATCGCTCCCTACACAGGAAGAGAAGATCTCGTCACCCACTGGAACAACTACACGTCTACCTTGGCATATAAGGATGCAACTGAGGAAGTACATTGCCTCGTCTTCAGCTCCACCTTCATTAACGCTGCCCTCAACTGGTTTTATTGTCTACCCCCTGGTACAGTCGATCCCTTCGAGGATTTACACGTCATTTTACTAGAACAATTCATGATTCAGACAGACATGCTTGTCTCCACGGAGGACATCTGCTCTACTAGGTAGAAAGAGGATGAAACACTCCAGAACTATGCTGCGAGATTCAGCCTCAAATACTCCAACTGCCGAGATACGCATGACAAGGCTGCCTTTAACACCTTCAGGAGCGACCTCAAGGAGTCTCCCTTAAAGTATGCAGCCCATACTGAAGATTGGGAGATCTGTACAAAAACCATGCGCAAGGTCGGCTAAGGTCGAATTCTTCCACAACCCCACCAAGGAAACCAAGACCACCCCTACCCTGCACCCTCTCCCACCAATCAGGGGAATAGTCACCACGACTTGGGTAACTATAATCAAGGTGGCAACCACTCAAACCAGGGAAAAAGGAAGTTCAACTTTGATAGGCAGCACGAGGATAAGAAAGGCCTCCCTGGCCGTAATGATCGAGACTTCAGGCGTGGTGACAAAAACCAAGCAAGTTGAGGCCTAGTGAACGACAATTCTGGCCCAAAGCGTCGCTTCGAGGCTTACACCGTCTTGAACACCACCCTGGATAACGTCTTACTGAATGTGTAGGAAATGATTCCAAAGGCCAAGCCAAGGAACCCCATGACACAACCCATCCCAAATCCCCCCGAGATTAACAAGGGATGTGTCATGCTCCCGTCTGACACGAAGTGTCAGACAAGGGATAACTCAAACCTCAGCCAGTTCGGGGCTTCCAGAGTGCGCCAGGATCAGAGGAGGAGTGTGATGTCTCTGTCCCTATTATAGCCCGCATCCGCAATCAACCTGAAGAGCGTTAAAAACCATTAAAGCTGTGAGTGGACGAAAATCAATAAGTTCATAAAACATATTTCATAAAAAGACATTTATACCATTCACTAAAAAGGTGCATGCAATCGAAAACCAGTAATCAAACCATTTACTTAAATAAACCATTAGGGCCTTAGTCCAAAAACCGTAAATCCAAACATATGTGGGAACTCAGCCCAAAACCATAGAATACCAAAATCCGTAAATCCAAAACCAAGTGAGCCACTGCCCAAATCCATAAGCACAAATCCATAAACACCGAAATACCATTTCATAAATCCAATAATCCATATTTACCACATGACCATTATCGACATCCCAGATGCCTAACGTCCTAGACGTCATATCTCACGGTAAAAGCAACGCGTGCTGCCCGAGGTCTTTCCGGGTCCATATCTCTGACATCTTAGATGTGTGACGGTCCAAACGTCTAACCATAGCAATCCTGCTCCTGAGTCAGTATACGGTCCGGTTGCTCCGTATAATGACCCCTCGCAGGCAACGGACAGTGACTTCCCCAGTGTCTAGGACACCTAGAGGAGACCATCCACATATCCTCGTATCAATATGGTATATGAAAAACAGTTTTATAAAGTCATTTCAAAACATCTCAAATGGCCCTGCCCAGAATTTCCATAAAACCATCACAAATCCATAATTCCAAAACCATTTAGGGTCCCCGACCCGAAATCAAATTTATAAATCACAATTGGGTCTCATGCTCGATTTCATAAACCAACTGGGCCCCCGACCCGATCACATAACTCAAATGGGTCTCAGCCCGATTTCGTAAATCAACTGGGCTCCTGGCCCGATGCCTCATTCAATCAAATGAACTCTAAGTCCAATAGTTCGTAAACCAAATGGGTCTCAAGTCCGATTCCATATTTCCAAATCCAAAACCATACCATTGAACCATTATTAATGACAGGACCCGTCCCAACTGGACTTTGATAACCGTGCCCGGTCCTGCTCTCGTCTGACAAGTCAACTGAAGTCCCGAAACTACCCTTCAGCACCTGTTAGACAGGGATAACTGCACTGATTTCCGCTCATGCCTCCGCCTCTCGATCAGCCCCGAACGGCGTGCCACGGCCTTGACGGTCATCAAAATAGAAAAGGTGTGAGTGGACAAAAATAATATCTTTTGAAAATACATTTCAAGCAGATCATTTACCGTCCAGTTTATTAAACCATGCATGCATAGGGTAAAACATATGAATAACAATCACCGGCTTTCCAGCCAAATCACATGAAACATATCAAATCCCAGCTCTCAAGCCAACATATGAAAACATAATCACCTGGCCACAAAGACCAGAACCCGTACTCAATACCAGTACGCAATCACGGTCAACATCAAACAGCACTACTCACAAGTGCATAATCAATAAATCAATCAATCAATCTGCACTATTCATAAGTGCACAAACAATCACACAGTCACATACGCACTACGCGTAGGCCAACCTCGGGAACTGCACTCAGGCACCATCCGGTTCATATCAGTCATGTCTGGGAACTGCACACGCACCATCTAGACGTACCACATACTCGGGAACTGCACTCATGCAACATCCGAGTCACGTCTAGGAACTGCACTGGCACCATCCAGAACATGGTCCAGTATCCACAATCACAAACACAATCCATACCACAACACATATCAATCATATCCATGACTTCAAACCAAGTTAAAAACATTCTCGACAGGGTCTCAAGCCCAAATGCCATTTACACGTAAATCCGTAAAATATCATTGAAAACATTAAAATAATTCAGAAATCATCATTGACTCATCAACTAAGTCACAATATCCTTTTAGAAACCTTTTTGACTCCGGGCCGAGTCCAAAACATCATTTGCACATTTCTCGTAAAACGTGTCCGAAAGACCGATTAAAATAATCATTAAATCACAAATAATCATGCCAATTCATCATGGCATCATTGCAACTCAAATCATGCAATCAATCATGTAAAACATTTAACTATGCATGCATAATGATTTATAAAACGAACGTCCACTCACACACCGTCCAAACCGCTCGCTTTCCGAGCTGCACTTGTTTCCGTAATTTTTGACATTTTCCAGGAATCTCGAATCCTGCCCAAAATCATCCTTAAAGGTCACTAATGACTCAATTAATATCATATTAATTTCCCATAATTTTTCGGAAATTAAATATTAATTTAAAACATAACATAAACCTTCGGACCCTCGAAACAATATCGAAACGGTGTCTGATTAACTCGAAACCAACGCCAAAATGTTCGTTACATTGCATAGAACAAAAGTCATGTTGAACTCACCTTGGGAATCGGGCCCACGCGCCCTCACGCGCCGTCGTGAGTGGCTGCGCGTGAAACTCACGCGCCTACTACAGTGTTCTTCTTCACCCGATTAGCCTGCAAATGGGTCCGGTCACCCGCGATTCAACACGGTTAGTTCTCAATCAATTCAACCTTGTTTCGTTCAATTATTTCATTGGATCTCATCCAAGACATCTTAATTGAAGGTCTGTATCATTTATTTCACACGATTTGAACTCAAACCTATAAATTCGAATCCCCTGTCGTCGAGCTCAACTTCTCGAATTCACCAAATTAGGCCTTAATTATTGATTCTAATCAACTAGGAAGTCACAGAGGTGTCCTATAAACACAATTCTGAAATCAATTACGTTGATTCTTACCTCGAATCACCTGAACTCAATCCCAAGTTTTTCTCAGTTCCGCCATGTCTGTTCATGCCCTTCCCCGTGTCAATTCTTCTCAAATTTGAGCTGAATACACTCCAATGGATCCCAGAAGGCTCACTTGAATCTCAATTTGAATCATTACAGTCTATTTCTTTAATTTCGAATTTTGGAAGGTTAAAGCTTCCACGGGTTTGGGTCTTTGGGTTTAGGGGCCTATCTTCCTCAATTTTCCTCTCATTCTCACTCGTTTTATCTGTGGATTTGTCCTACCGTCTCAGGTTTCATCTTTTGGCCTCATCCATCGATCAGTTTGATCACATTTAAACAAAGGGATGGGCGGTTTTGGTTGTATTTGTCATTGTTTATACACGATATCAGCAAACAGGGCCACCAATCTCAATTAGCAAGTGACAGATGTCACTTACTGGCTAGCTGAGTCACTTAAATGCTGATTCACTAATTGGATCAGCCGCAGTTACCATTTTACCCCTACACAATTAATTACCAAAATACCCCTAGCCTTCGCAGACCCATAACTTCCATGTCCGAACTCCAATTGACGCATGCCGCCTGTCTGCGGATTCAGCATCCTGAGACCTATCCAACGGTCCTTCCAAAAAGTCCAAACATGGTCCCGATCAAAAATCAACTTTTGGCCCTCAAAACTAAGGGCAAAATCGTCATTTCCTTCCAATTTTTTCCAATTTTTCCTTTTTCGAATTTTCGGGTCGTCACAATTAAAATCACAATCACGTATAATCACAGTATAAAATTGTAACATCGAAATATGTGCAAATAATGGATTACCTCGAAATATGTGCAAATACCGGATTACCTTGAAATACGTGCAACCATGTAAATCACCAATGCCACAATCATCACTATAGAAATCACATATATAAAACATATAAAATAGTTATGCATGCATCACAGTTTAGAAAACATTGTCCATTCACAGACCGTCTTACACTGCCGCCTCGATACGCTTGTCATACGCCCTTCCGAGCCATATCGTCTCACGCTGATGAACGAAGAATGAGGGCCAACGGTGGCCGACATGTCAAGAGCACAGAGGAGACGTTTTGAAGATTTGATCGAGTTCGAAGAAGGTAAGTTGTAGTCGTGATTTTGAAATAAGAACATTATAGATCAATTAGAAATGAAGGGAAGTAGCTATAGGATCAAATAGAATAAAAAATGGACCAAAAATATAGGAATTACAGCGGTGAACCGCTCACGTCGGTCCAACTGGACAGGGTTTACAGAACCGAACCGAACTCGGTTCAACAGAGGTTGAAGATGAGCACAGTGCCTGGCGCGTGAGGCCCACGCGCAGCCTCTTTGGGCGGCACGTGTGGGCGCGTGGCACGGAGTTTGAGGGAGGTTCAACACGACTTTTAAAGTATTCGATAACAAACATTTTAAGACTAGTTTCGAGTCGATTGGACATCATCTCGATATGTTTCGGGATGTCCGAAGGTTTTAGGGCTCGTTTAAAAATAGTTAAAAATTTGGGGAAATTACGGGGATCTAGTAGAAGCTTAATAAAGTAGTTAGTGACCTTATTATGGGATTTGGATAGGTTCGGGAAAGCCGGTGATAGTGGATTAGCGGGGAAAACGTATGTGCACGTGTATCGAGGCAGCGACGAAATAGTCTGTGAATGGACTTTGCTTTCGAACTTATGATGCATGCATATATGTTTTTATATGTTTTCTATACATGATTTCTATATTTGTGAATTGATATTAATGATTTACAGTTTGGCACGTATTTCGAGAAAATGACGTACTTGCACGTTTTACGAGATTTCGATTATGTTGTGATTTGACCATGGCTTTGATGTTTTGATTTCGGGATTTGAAATATGATTTGATTTCAATGGTTTAAAAGGGATTTTGGAAAAGTGATTTCGAGCTTGAAGCCCAGTTTAGAAAAGTGGTTTTAAAGAACATGATTTCGGGTTTTTGAATCGGATTTCGGAATGACGATTCTGGATTAGGTTTTGAAACTTGAAAGTGGATTTCTGAATTTGGGTTCAGAATGATTGTTCTGGATGCTAGCTTACGGAATGATGGTTTCGGATTCGGATTTGGAAATGGATGATGGATATGATTCTGGATTTGGATTCGGGATGCTGATTTCGGATTCGGCTTGGAATTCGAAATGGTGATTTCGAATTCGAATTTGGACATGGATTTGGAAATGGGTTTCAAACGGTTTTGGATTGGATTTTATGGATCTGGTTATTGGGTTTAAAGATCCAGATATGATTATGACGGGGCCGGGCCCGGATTGGGTTTAAAGATCCTGATTGAGTTTAAAGATCCTGATTGGTCGAGAGAGACGGAGACATCACATACGCGAACCACAGTAGCGTCTGCGCGCTCTGGGAAGTTTGGAACGGTGTATTGAAAAATCTCTTGTCTGACTTACGTGTCACATGGAGGTTGGACGTCGGTTTAACCTTTGTGTCATGCGAAAGGTAGACGGTAGCAGGATTTAGCCCTTAATCCAGGGGGATTGGGGGTGGGTTCTGTCATTTGGTTTATAAAAGATTTTTCTGGGCACAGATTTTGGTATAATTTGAAAAGATGAATTTCAAATGTTTTCGCACCTATATGTATATACCTTTTGTAACTATGCGGATTGGTCTCCTCTAGACATCGTAGATTCTGGAGAGCCAGGATACACTACCCGGAATGAGCGACTCCAAGAGGGAGTGTGTTCCAGGAGTTAGACGGACAGGGTCCAAACCTAGGTCCTCCCAGACGTCGTAGATCCTGGGGGTAGACTCGGGGTGAGGCCCCGAGTGTATGCATACCTATTTATAGATCGTGGCAGATTATTGTGGGGATTTGTTCCCTAGGGGTTGTGTGCCCTGAGTTGGCATTTAGTATGTCAATGAAGGGTCATGTCGATATATGGTTACAATTGATTTGTGGATACACGTGCTCAGATGTCTTTGTGTATAGATATACGTATATGTATAAATATGTTGTATGTTTTTGCAGCTGACTGTGTTTATACTTTTTCTTCTAAATGCATGCATATTTTTCCAAAAACGGAGGGTCAGAATATTTATATGTTCAAATGAATTTATAACTGCTTTATTTTTGGTCCACTCACATTTTGACTGTTTTCTTGACCCTCCAGGAGAGGAAACCAAGGCGGGCACCGACTCCGAGACCGAGGCATAAATATCACCGTTGCGTTTTGAACCACCTTGAAGGCTAGGTGTTATCTTTTATTGTATTAGTACGAACATAATGCTCATTTTCCTTGTCTGATATTTTGTTGTATTAAACACACCGGTATGTATCTAGAACCCCCACTAAACCCTTGGAAGGGTATTTGTGGTATTCTTGAGTTGACTGTCAGACGGGAGCAGGCCCTTCCCGCGGTGGTCCCTAGGGGAAAACGGGGCAGGTCCTGTCAAGTTGGTATCAGAACCGAGCATTATGTTCGCGGTCTGTACATGGTACATTGACACACGTGTTTTGTCGTACTAATATTATTTTTTATGCCTCTTAACAGTTCAGTATGCCCCCAAGACGAGCGACCCCGATTACACCACCTGATATGGGTCTCGCTGGAGACTCAAGAGGTTCGAGTGCTGGGAGTTCTTTGATTGGGCAGGAAGGCCATCTGGGTGCTATGGTGTTTAGTGGTGAGGCTGACCCCTAGACTGCTCACTGATGGATTTTGAGGCTAGAGAAGATCTTCCCGGTGATGTCATGTCCGCCTGAGCAGAAGGTACTGTTGGCCATTTTTTGCTTGATGGTGAGGCCTACGAGTGGTGGTATACCCTGGAGTTGTCGGGCTGAGATGCCCTGATCGTGACTTGGGACGAGTTCAAGAGCCGATGCTTAGACCAGTGAGGCTAGAGAGATTGAGTTCTTGCACCTCCAGTAGGGGAACTTGACTGTTGTGGAGTATGAGCAGCGATTCCAAAGATTGTCTCGATTTGCGGAGGTTTATATGTGGACAGAGGCAGATAGGTGTCATTGTTTTGAGCAGGGTCTGAGAGGCGATATACGGGGCTATGGTGACCTCCTCTGCAATGATTTTCTCTACACTTCGAGAGCTAACCGATGCTGCGGCTAGGTGATAGGTCCTCAAATAAGCATTATTTTATACCCTTATACTTGACTTTTAATATTAAAATAATAAATAATTAGATAAAATAATTTATTTTGTGATATTTTTTTAAATAAATAAAACATGTAATTTGGAGCGTTTTGGCGAAAGAATCGTCTCGATCGGATTTATAACGAAGAAATTACGGACGAAATTTGGTTGAATTATATAATTTAATTTTTTTTATTTTGCAGCCCAAATTAAGTTTGTAAATCCAGCCCATTCTTTTGTGCAGCCCAGATTCAAAGCAGCCCAGATCCAAGCCAACAGCGATCCAACCCAGCGCAACTCGCAGCCCACGACCCGTCTCCAACTCGACCCGCCAGCCCATCCCGCGCGAGCCATCCTCCTTCACGCGAGCCCAGCACGCGCAGCCCGTGGCCCAGTACACCGTACGCCTGCACTCCCTTACCCGGTCCAATCTCTTCAGCCTGCAGCCCACCTGCACTTTTCTTCTGCTCACCAACCCATGCCGTATGTCTGCTTCAGCCAGTCCATCACGCCACCAGGCCACCTACCCGCTGAGCCCATCTGTTTCAGTAACAGTCCAATCTTTGCGCCAGCCCACCCACTTCCTCCACTGCTGCAGCCCATCTCCTGCTTTGAATTGCCTGCACCAGCCCAACAACTTCAACCCACTTTCTCCTATTTCTCTAAAATTCCAGCCACAAAACCATACAAAATCAAACCTAATATCATCATTAGTCATCATTTTTCATCATTTATTTTTGTACTATTTTTATATTTTATTTTGTATTTTATTTTTAGTTCTTTATGACCTCCCTCTATAAATAGGGAGGCAAATTCATTTGTAAAGGGGTCCACATTTTTCCCATTTTGTTTCTCTCTTTAGTTTAAGTTCTCTTATTTTCTCTCTAGTTTCTCTTCTTTTAGTTCATCTTCTTTCTTTTTATTCTTTATTTTTAGGGACCAATTTAGCTTCTTTTAGATTGTTTATTTAATTAGCTTTTTTTAATTCTTGTTCTTAATTTATATTAATTCTTAATTTCATTTCTTCTTTACTTTGTTCTTGTGATTTTTCTTTGAGATCTCTTAAATACATTTTTGTGCTTTCCTTAAGATTTACGTAGGCCAAGTATTTCCAAAATAATTCTAGAATTTAAGTCCGCATTCTTATGTTTTATCATCCATCTTCATAAGGTTCTAGACGCTGTTCGGTGTTCCTTATGAATAACATTCCATTGCTTTCATCCACTTTCGGAATCACAACCTGTTCTTGGATTCCGAAAGTGTAACTTTTCTCCATTTACTTAAATTCTTGTTATTGTTTTGGTGTTACTTATAATTCAATATGTGTGTTGGTATTTTCTTTCTAACATGTGTAAGTAAGAATGCAATCTCCATGTGTTTTACTTTTTGAATTTCTTTTACTTCATATGTTTTAGTGCTTAAACTCCAATTCTACACTAAGTGTTTATGACCGCTGTTCGGTGCACTTAGTAGAAAATTGAAGAGATTTAGATGTTTGACACACATTGAAATCACAAACTTAAGGTGAATCGTATTATAAGTGTTTATGACCGCTGTTCGGTGCATTTTTAATATTGAAAAAACGTATGCATGTATTTGAGATGATTAAGGTAGGATTTCGTGATTGGTTCGATATAAGCATGATGTTAGAGTGTTGGTAAAAATATGTGTTTGAAGAAAGTTCATTTGCACAAAAGTTAAAGTAGAAGTAGAATTAAGTTCTTAATTGTTTTTACTTGTTTACTTTATTTTATAATCACAATCCTTCAAACCCCCCATTTAATTCTTTATTCTTTTATTGTTTTATTCTTTATTTCATTAATTCATTAATTCTTTTATTCTTTAATTTATTTATTCTTTAATTCTTAATTATTTAATTATTTAAGTATTTAATTCTTTAATTCATTATTCTTTGATTATTCATTATTCTATTTAACTAACATATTATTAATGTTCCCTAATTTCCCCGGTTAAGAACGATCCCTATTTACCAATACTATAACTACACAAAAAGGGTTTAAATTTGCATAATACTCAAATTACGTGTTTAATTTAATGCGTAGTTTGGACGTTATCAATTTTTGGCGCCGTTGCCGGGGAAATTAAAAATCATTTTTAATATGTTGGTGTATGTCTATAAATTGTGCTTATTATACTTGTTTATATTTATTTTATTTTATTTTGGTTCTTATTTTATTTGTTCATAACTTTTACTTACTTGTTTATAATTCTTATACTTGTTTATATTTTATCCATCTTATTTTTATTCTTATTATATGTTTATTTTTATATTTGTACATATAACACTTGTTCTTAATGTTTATCTTTGTGCATGTTCATATTATACTTGTATATTATTTTTATACTTGTTCATAATTTTTATTTTTATGCTTGTTGATAATTTTGATTCTTATATTTGTTCTATTTATTTTTGTTCATACTTTATTTGTTCTTATTATATTTGTTCATAAATGCTCTTAATTTTTTTATATACTTGTCATATTATAATTTTTTATGTAAATTTCAATTTCAATTTTATTTGTTCATTTTGTACTTATACATACTTGTTAAATAATTGACTTTCATTTATGTTTGTTTATAATTCTTATACATGTCATATTATGCTTGTTCATACTTGTACATAATGTTCTTTCTTTTCACTTGTTCATAAATGCATTTGGTACATGTTCACTTTTATTTTTATTTTTGTAATTAAAATTCGTAAAAAAAAAACTTCTTCATTTATTTAATTATTAACTTCCAAAAAAAAAATTCATAAAAAAAAATCGAAAAATATATATATTTATATTTACTTTCCAACTTTCTTTAGTTTTAACTTCATGTTAGTGTTAATTCATACTTGTGAATAAAATTTTGTACATAGGTTACTTGTTATTCTTCATACTTGTTCATAATTATTATACTTGTTCATAATTTCATTTGTTTGCTTGGTCATACTTGATTTATACTTCATACTTTGTTTATAATTGTATTTTTTTTTTCATACTTGTTTGTTTATACTAGTTCCTAAGTTGTATATTACTTGTTCATTTTATTTTATTTGTGGATGTATTTATTTAAGTTATGTATTATTTGTGGATATATTTGTACTTCTTTGTCTTTTTATTCAATAATTGTTCATAACTTTTATAAATTGTTCATATGTAAATTGTCATGTATATTTGTAAATTGTGCATAAAAATATACTTGTAAATAGTTCTTGCATTCATGCATTAGTCTCGGCTATATGTAGATCACTTGTGCTTCGAAGTTTAGATTTTGATCTTTAATAGGCGAAAACTTTTTTGTTAACTCTCACCTACGGTGATTATTAACACTTGAGTTATCTTAATTCCTCTGGAGTAAGAAATTTTCGGAGGTGATCTCTAGGACAAGAGACGGTACTCATCACGGGTTTTGGGTCTAAGAAAGGGACATCAATGGAGTTTAAGCCTCGGGATGTCTCGAAATTAGCCCTACCTCTTGTGTGTTTTCTTTCTAACCTGGTCACCTTTGAACTTGCCCAAACAGTTGAATTAATCCAAGATATTTACTTGGACCGCACGGATGTATAAGTCTCTATCTAAATTTTGAAGCTATGTGAACTATATATATTTTTGACTTCCCCCAACATGTAAATATTGTTTATATCTTAACTTACATTATTTGTCATGACGAATTTTATTTGCATCTTTAGTTTAACTAACTTACATCCTTCATTTACCTTGAATCCTTAACTTAAAGTTGCATTACTAACTAACGTGCATCTCTGTCTAGGCTGGATGAACGTTAAACTTTAAGCGCTTGTTGGGAGGCAATCCAATGTATTCCCGGGATGTGAAGGAGTCATCAACGCAGATTTGCTATATTTTAACCTTTCACTCTCTTTATCTTATTTACTTAATGTTTTACTTACTTTATTTTCGTAAATCATTTTCCTTACTTCAATTCTATGTTCAAATACTTCTTATTTTCCTACATTGAGGACAATGTAGAATTTAAGTGTGGGGGAATGGTTTACAAATTTTAATTGTGCAATAAAATTATTTAAAAAAAGAAAAAATAATAATAAATAATTATTCAAAAAAAAATTAATTCAAAAAATATAATAAATTATTTGTTTAGTGCTTTCTTAGAATCTTTTTGTTTTTACTTAGTGTTTTTACGAGTATTAAGTTGCCCTTTAACTTGTCAATGATATAAATGAACGAAAACGAATATGTTATGGCTATAAAGATTATCACTATAACTTGAATCTGTTTGTTAATATTTTGTGATTAAGTGTCATAACTTGTAGATAATGCATGTAAATTGGTCAATAAACTAGCATGTTAAAATAAGTATGAATCATTTGAACCTTATGTGAGCTTTAGAACCTTATATACATCTTCGATGAGTGATTCATAAGTCTTTTGTTTAAATTGATATACATATGCCTCATAACTGCTTGCAATAGATTTTAATGAACTCTAGAGTACTAGAACTTATTCTATGTGATTTTCAAAGCTTTTAAGTCAATAAACTCTCTGATTTTGGATATGATTAAGGCATTAGGGTTAACACCACAAATTCAAACATCCATGTTCCTTATTTTGTGCGCACAAGTTGCGACCCACTTAGTTTTAACCCCTTCGAGCCTACATTAAGCCTTTTCTTTCATCACCATGATTATCTAAACACTTGAGCTTAGTATAGACATCTTTCACCCTTGTTCCAATGACTTGGTTGAAGACATAAAGATTGTGTGAAGAGAAATTGATGATGTTTTGAAGACTTTTATGTATATGGATTTACTTACTCAAACTTTATAGTATTGTTGACACATGTTATTACTTTGATATATGAAAAAGAAAAAAAATGAAAAAAAAATGAAAATGAAAAAAGAAAAAAAAAAGTTTTGAGTTTCTATCAAGGTAATAAGGTTTGATTATGTAATGTTTGAGTTAAGTCCTTTATATTTGTAAATTCAAATGAATTCGAGGCCCAACATGATGAAATTTCGCCTATGTTCGAAGGGATGAATTCATGATATCATTACACTAAGGTCGGGAAATTATGTTATGTTTTGGGAATCTTTTGAGTCGTGGAACGAATTTTGAGCACCACTTGTCCTATATGTTTCTTGCCCCTAAACTTAGCCCCATTACAACCTTCGTAAAGACCTTATGATCCTTAAGATGGTAAATTTTGATTAGTGGAGTCAATCACTTGAGTAAGCTTATGGTTTGGTTCATTTGTGCAAGTATGTTTTGTTTTTATATTGAGGTGTTTGTTTGAGATTTTGCAAAAGTACTTCATTTCTATTATGTGAGCATTTTTCTCACATATTTTGAGTGCAAACACAAGCCCTTACAAAATTGAGTGAATTTATGAGTGCATATCCTTGTGAGTTGATTCATACTTGTTTTATTCATGTTGAGATCCATTTCACCATATTCACTCATTATCTTACTTGTTAAAATATTTTGTTACAATATATTAACTTTTGAATTCCATATGCTTAATTGCTTTAAGTGAAATTTTTTGATGCCATTGAAATATTGAGACAAATGGTTAAGGGTTTACTTGTTTTGAATTCATAGTTTAATTTTAGTATTTGCTAGGGACTAACAAAGTTTAAGTGCGGGGGTATTTGATAGGTCCTCAAATAAGCATTATTTTATACCCTTATACTTGACTTTTAATATTAAAATAATAAATAATTAGATAAAATAATTTATTTTGTGATTTTTTTTAAATAAATAAAACTTGTAATTTGGTGCGTTTTGGCGAAAGAATCGTCTCGATCGGATTTATAACGAAGAAATTACGGACGAAATTCGGTTGAATTATATAATTTAATTGTTTTTATTTTGCAGCCCAAATTAATGCAAGCCCAAATTAAGTTTGTAAATCCAGCCCATTCTTTTGTGCAGCCCAGATTCAAAGCAGCCCGACCATCGCAGGAAGCAGCCCAGATCCAAGCCAACAGCGATCCAACCCAGCGCAACTCGCAGCCCACGACCCGTCTCCAGCTCGACCCGCCAGCCTATCCCGCGCGAGCCATCCTCCTTCACGCTAGCCCAGCACGCGCAGCCCGTGGCCCAGTACACCGTACGCCTGCACTCCCTTACCCTGTCCAATCTCTTCAGCCTGCAGCCCACCTGCATTTTTCTTCTGCTCACCAACCCATGCTGTACGTCTGCTTCAGCCAGTCCATCACGCCACCAGGCCACCTACCCGCTGAGCCCATCTGTTTCAGCAACAGTCCAATCCTTGCGCCAGCCCACCCACTTCCTCCACTGTTGCAGCCCATCTCCTGCTTTGAATTGCCTGCACCAGCCCAACAACTTCAACCCATTTTCTCCTATTTCTCTAAAATTCCAGCCACAAAACCATTCAAAATCAAACCTAATATCATCATTTTTCATCATTTATTTTTGTACTATTTTTATATTTTATTTTGTATTTTATTTTTAGTTCTTTATGACCTCCCTCTATAAATAGGGAGGCAAATTCATTTGTAAAGGGGTCCCCATTTTTCCCATTTTGTTTCTCTCTTTAGTTTAAGTTCTCTTATTTTCTCTCTAGTTTCTCTTCTTTTAGTTCATCTTCTTTCTTTTTATTCTTTAATTGGGGGACCAATTTAGCTTCTTTTAGATTGTTTATTTAATTAGCTTTCTTTTAATTCTTGTTCTTAATTTATATTAATTCTTAATTTCGTTTCTTCTTTACTTTGTTCTTGTGATTTTTCTTTGAGATCTCTTAAATACATTTTTGTGCTTTCCTTAAGAAATACCTAGGCCAAGTATTTCCAAAATAATTCTAGAATTTAAGTCCGCATTCTTATGTTTTATCATCCATCTTCATAAGGTTCTAGCCGCCGTTCGGTTTTCCTTATGAATAACATTCCATTGTTTTCATCCACTTTCGGAATCACAAGCTGTTCTTGGATTCCGAAAGTGTAACTTTTCTCCATTTACTTAAATTCTTGTTATTGTTTTGATGTTACTTATAATTCAATATGTGTGTTGGTATTTTCTTTCTAACATATGTAAGTAAGAATGCAATCTCCATGTGTTTTCTTTTCGAATTTCTTTTACTTCATATGTTTTAGTGCTTAAACTCCAATTCTACACTAAGTGTTTATGACCGCTGTTCAGTGCACTTAGTAGAAAATTGAAGAGATTTAGATGTTTGACACACATTGAAATCACAAACTTAAGGTGAATCGTATTATAAGTGTTTATGACTGTTGTTCGGTGCATTTTTAATATTGAAAAAACATATGCATGTATTTGAGATGATTAAGGTAGGATTTCGTGATTGGTTCGATATAAGCATGATGTTAGAGTGTTGGTAAAAATATGTGTTTGAAGAAAGTTCACTTGCACAAAAGTTAAAGTAGAAGTAGAATTAAGTTCTTAATTGTTTTTACTTGTTTACTTTATTTTATAATCACAATCCTTCAAACCCCCATTTAATTCTTTATTCTTTTATTCTTTTATTCTTTATTTCATTAATTCATTAATTCTTTTATTCTTTAATTTATTTATTCTTTAATTCTTAATTATTTAATTATTTAAGTATTTAATTCTTTAATTCATTATTCTTTGATTATTCATTATTCTATTTAACTAACATATTATTAATGTTCCCTAATTTCCCCGGTTAAGAACGATCCCTATTTACCAATACTATAACTACACAAAAAGGGTTTAAATTTGCATAATACTCAAATTATGTGTTTAATTTAATGCGTAGTTTAGGCGTTATCAATAGGGTGGAGACGAGCTGGGTCAACTGCGAGCAGGATGTTGATTTAGGACGACGTAGAGACCGTTCTTTTTCTAGACCCTCGGGCCACAGGGCTCAGAAGGGAGGTCGGTTCAGTGGTGGGTAGTCATCTTACAGTGGTGGATCATCGAGTGTTGGTCGGTCTGGTAGAGGCCGTGGAACCGGTTACAATGCACCGCAGCAGAGTGGCACCTCAGTGGGGTCTGCGAACTGGATGAGGCACATGACGTGCTATACTTGTGGTGAGCCTGGTCATATCTCGAAAGGGTGCCCACAGTGGTCGAGTGGTAGTGCAGTAGGGCAGGCACCGAGTACCGTGTCAGACGCTTCTAAGGGCAAATGACCGAGTGGATACAGAAACGATCGTGGGAGACCATATGGATGTGGTCGTGGAGCAGGACCCCAGGCTTGAGTTTTTGCAGTTACTAGGCAGGAGGCTAGGACTGCTCCTGATGGTGACAAGTACGCTTACTATCTCTGATATGTCTGTAGGTGTATTGATGGATCCAGGGGCCACCCATTCTTTTATTTCACGGGGTTGTACTGAGTTATTGGATCGAGAGTTATCTATACTTGAGAATGACTTAGGTGTTGGTACCCCGACTAGGGAGGTGTATGTAGTTAACTAGGTGTTAAGGAACTGACCAGTTAGGATATGGGACTTTGAGTTGCTGGCAGATTTGATAGTGTTGGACTTACATGACTTTGATGTGATTCTTGGTATGGATTGGTTGTCCGAACATGGGGTGCTAATGGACTGTAGCAAAAAGAGAGTGTTGATTCGAAGTCCAGGCGTACCTGACTTGACTTTCCAGGGAGACGTCATGAGTTCTTCATCGAGAATCGCTTCGGCTCTCACGACTCGAAATTTGCTAAAGAAGGGTTGTTAGGGGTGTCTAGCTCATGTAGTGGACATGAGTATTACGACGCCAAGAATGGAAGATATACCGGTGGTGCGGGACTTCCCGGATGTGTTTCCAGAAGATTTACCAGGACTGCCACCACCCCAAGAGATTGAGTTTACGATCGAGCTACTTCCAGGGACAAGACCTATTGCACAAGCACCATATCGTATGGCACCAGCAGAATGGAGGGAACTAAGAGAACAACTACAGGAGTTACTCAAGTTGGGATTCATCCGGCCTAGTGTGTCTCTGTGGGGAGCTCCGGTCCTGTTCGTGAGGAAAAAGGAGGGTAGCCTCACACTATGTGTGGATTACCGGCAGTTAAACAAGGTGACAGTGAGAAATAAGTATCCCTTTATCCCGGATAGATGACCTATTCGACCAGTTGAATGGAGCAAGGTACTTTTCAAAAATTTACTTGTGGTCGGGATATCATCAGTTACGGATCGCCGAGGGAGACGTCTCGAAGACAGCTTTCCAGACCAGGTATGGGCATTTTGAGTTTTTAGTGATGCCCTTTGGTTTGACCAATGCACCTGCAACATTTATAGATTTGATGAATCGAGTGTTCAAGTCTTATTTGGATAGATTTGTGATCGTGTTTATTGATGACATTTTGGCGTATTCGAAAAGCGCAAGGGCACACGAGAAAAACCTAAGGTTGGTGCTGACAAGGTTGAGGAAAGCCCATTTGTTCGCTAAGTTTAGCAAGTGCCAATTTTGGTTGAATAGCGTTGGCTTCCTAGGCCATGTTATTTCAGTCGAAAGGATTAGTGTGGACCCCCAAAAGATAGAGGCAATAACTAATTGGGAGCAACCTAAGACAGTGATGGAGGTTCGAAGTTTCCTTGGTTTGGCAGGGTACTACAGACGTATCCACACACCTGCTGCTGATGAAATTCCCAACACCCGCAGAAACATGACAAGTGCACAAAGACTAGCTCTCCAAGAAAACATGTTACACCACCGCCCTCACCCTTAATCCAATGGACAGGTCGAAGCTGTCAACAAGAACATCAAATATAACTTGAAAAAGTGCCTCGACGAAGACAAAGGCAAATAGACAGACATCATCAATGACGTCATGTGGTTTCACCGAACTTCTTACAAGACTGTCACTAACGAGACCCCATTCACCTTGGAATTTGGCACAGAGGCCGTCATCCCCATGAAAGTCGGGGAAACATCCTACCAGGTCATCTCCTACGACCCTGTCACCAACAATCGGTAGGTCACACTCAACCTTGATCTCTTAGAGGAACAACGTGAATAGGCCAGCCTGAAGAACATGGCCTACAAATAACGAGTCACCAGATACTACGACTCTCATGTTTGCCATCTAAGTTTCAACATAGGAGACTTGGTCCTCCGAAAGGTCAACCTTGCCACCAAAGAAAGATCAACCAGGACTTTCGCTCCAACTTGGGAAGGCCCTTACATAGTTTCAAGAGTCTGCCGAGAAGGAACCTACGAGTTACAAACCTCAGATGGAAGGACACTCCCACACCAATGAAATGTAGACCACCTCAAGTACTACTATCAGTAAACCAATGTTAAAACACCGCAAGGTGATAGGCCCATGGCTAAACTTTTGTATTCGTTCTTAGCATCCCCAACATATGTTAATGAATGAAAATTCTAACGTTTGGTGCATATCTCTTACTTTTAAAATTTTGCGCCAAGTCTCAAAGCCTTGGCCTCACCTGGCCGAGCACTCTCCAAGCACCCGTCCACACGAGCTTCAGCCTCACTCCTATCTATGTCTATCCAAGACTGAACGACCTCAAGGTACCTATTCTCAGCCTAAACCCAGGTTCAACTTAGGAAATTACTATTTTCTTTTTTTTATCAACACATTGTTGCTCGGCCAACCCACTATAGCCTAATCGGTCAACACACCTTTGACAAAATCAATCACAACCTCGTTGATCGGCTGGGGTTCTCTGTCACATAATACTTCCATGCCGAATTCCCAATTAAGTTTCAGCCTAAACACTTGAGTTATTTAACGTTATCTGAACTTTTGATCGAACTCAGTCATCCTAATCAGACCGATGACTAGCCTAAACACATGTTCACACCCAACCGATAAATAGAAACTTGGCACATATTTTTGAAGCAAAAACAACATATTCATTAATAAAAAGAGTTTCGGTTACACTTTGGCTCATAGGCCTAATTACATTAACTTGGGACCTTTTTCCCCATCAAAATACCACCCTAATCTATGGGTTATTCCCCTTATCCTGTTCTTCATCACGCTCATCGACCTCGCTTTCCTTAGCCTCTTCTTCTTGGTGTAACGAATAGTCCCGAATCTATAGGATTAATTAAGATTAATGACGGATTATCGAGGATTAATTAAGGACTAATTGAGGAGTATCGAACGATTTGGGTAAAATTACGATTTTGCCTCTAGAAAGGGTAAAATCGTTAACTTTTGACCTGGAAGGTCCAATGCACGTGGATCGATGACTATTGCGTAGATCGAGATGATACGAGTCTATAGACAGACGACACATCAAAATCGGATATCATACGGGAAAGTTATGGGTCACTGACGGTTCTAAGAACTATTTACGATTGCACGAAAATCAAGATAGTTGACTTTGGGTTTGTCCTTAGTGGGCCCAAAAGATCTCATCTGGACCAATAGATGATTGAAAAGTGTCACTCATCCTTTGGTCCATAAACAATATTCATGCACCCATTTTCTTCGTTTCTCCATTTGCCCGAAACCAACAAACCCAACCCAAAATCATCAACCTGCATCCCTTGTGTTGCTTGAGGGAGTGAGAGTGAAAGAGAAGCTGAGATGGTGACGAGGAGGACGACTGAGCAACCGTGGACGGTTGAGGAAATCAGAAACCAAGGTATACCGTAAGCCCATTTATGTTTGATTTTGGTATTTCAATTTCTGTATGTTTGAGAATGGTTTTGATGACTGGGACGTGTTGGTTGAGCTCACACGAGCTTGTAGGGATCAAAATCGAAGGGAAAAGACGAGTGGACCAGCCATGGTGGAGGTTTGAAACTGGCCCGTGAAGGTTTGATCTTGAGCAGGTAATTTCAGTTTCTGTTTTTATGTTTTGAGGTTAGGGATAGATTCCTAGGTGTAAGATGAGTATATAGGAAGAAGAACGGAGGAAAATGGTGGCTGGACGGTCCAGATACAGCCGGGTCAGGGTCGCGGGTCAAACGACCCATTACAGAGGTTCGGGTCGACCTAGTTAGAGGTTGATGATGATGATGTGGTAGTCCACATCATCATCTGTTAGACTTGTCAGGCCGCATGGCCAACCAGAGAGTGACACGTGGCCAGGTGTCAGATCCAGTCAGCAGTGACGTGGTAGTGCCACGTCAAACATAACAGACCACATGGACCAGTAGGGTGGTGCCACATAGCAACATGTCAGAGGGTGTCAGATGATGTGGCAGGTCCATGTTAGCATTGTCAAACTACGTTGACCAATGAGATGGTGCCACATGGCAGTGTGTCAGGTTGTTAGAGCTGGCGTGTCAACGACACGTGGCATAGTCAGGGAATGCCACATGGTAGGTGTCAGACTTGTCAGGCTGATGTCAGCATATGATGTCAGCACATGACCGTTGACTAGCTTTGACCGAAAGTTTGACCTGTGTGTGAGGGCATGTGGGCATGAATTTCGAGGTCAAAGACAGTCCTATCTAGTATCTACGTTAAGGCTTTATCAAGCTCTTCTTGTAAACATCTCTCTTCCTCCGCCTTTGACTTAAGATTCACCTCTGGCCGAGATGTCCTTGAAGTTGAAGCTAATTCACTTGTTCTTAATCGAGTGTTCGAAGTGGCCAAGCTAGCCGTTGATTAATCCTCAAAGGCATTTCCAGACCGATTGTCCATGCCTTGAGAATCTTCAAACAACATCTACAAATAAAAAAATGGAAGACTCCTAAGGGAAACATGCTAGACACAACACCTAATCGACCTAGGCAATCAAGACAACAGGGCATGAACATTCAAGCATGTTCATGCAATGTTCTTGTTCAACACCTACTTTGAATCCAAAATCAAGATAGAAATGGAACCATACCTTGTTTTTGCTCAGAAGTAGGTCGTGAACGCCACCGTGGATCAACACCGGAAATCGTCTCTACGGTTGCCAGAAATCACCTTTAAGTCCCTCTCAATCACTTTCAGGATGCTCAAGATGAAAAGTGAAAAGTGAATCTTTTTCTAGCCCTTTTATACTTTACACCAACTGTAACGACCCGTCCCTAATTTTAGGGATTAATTAAGACTAAGTATGGATTAGTGAGGCTAATCGAGGATTAGTCGAGGGTTAAAGGACGTTCAGGGCGAATTATGATTTTGCCCCTAAACGAGGGCAAAAAGTTAACTTTTGACACAGGAGGTCCGATGCCCAAGGGCCAAGGACTGTTACGTAGATCAGGACGTCACGAGTCCATAGACAGGTGGCACGTTGAAATCAGACGTTCGACGGGAAATTTATGGTTCACGGAAGTTCCGAGGAACTATTGCACATTTTATGTGACGAGGGACTTTTATCATTCAATGGGGCCTGCCCTCAAATATCTGGCCCCCACTGAGACCCACGTGATGTGATTTGGGCTGAGTCCCCACATGTATTTGATTTGGGCTGATTTCCCATATGGTTTGCTTACGATTTTTGGGCTAACGCCCTAATGGTTTCATTTGATAACTGGTTTTCGAATGCATGCTTGCTTTTTAGTGACATAAATATCTTCTTTTCGCGAAATGCTTTATTAAATTATTTATTTTGTCTACTCACAGCTTTTCGTGTTTTTTAATGTCATTCAAGTTGATCGCGGATGCGGGCTGTGGTAGAAACCAAGACATCACACTCCTCCTTCAGATCTTGGCGTACTCTAGAAGCCCCGGTTAGGGGCTAAAGTTGGAATTATCTCTTGTCTGACACAAAACGGGATCAGGCGCGTCCCGCATTAATCCCAGGGGGATTTGGGACGGGTCCTGACACCAACAATAACTATGTTTAAAGAAGCACCCGCATTAATCCTAGGGGGATTTGGTCACTTACTCACCCAGCTCAAGACTCACGCAGTTACTTCACACACTACCTTGATCAATGGAAAGGCCACCTCCATTAAAGAAGCATTAAAAACTCACTGAGGCTCTCGATCGGTCTTAGAATACAATCTGTACGTATATAATTGGTGATTAATGGAAGTGAAGTATGTTTCTTTTTGTTTCCTATATATTGAATTAATTATTATTGTATTTTCCTTTTTGTTCTTGAAATCAGCTTTATCAAAATTTTTTTGTGTTGGACAGTTTTGGATAATTCGAATTTCTATTTGAATCACTATATTGTTTCGCTTAATTCTACGCATTGTGAATTTTTTGATTGATGTCCTAAATTTTTGTATAGTACTAAAACTCGATGGCCCCATGATACGACATTGTTATTTATGTGTCATTTGGTTGATAATCCCCACCAAGGGTGACATTATATGACGTGGAGTAGTCTACACAAGGAAAGTGATGATCATCGTTTCTATGCATGGGGTGGTGCCTACAGATATTGGTAGGGAGACGGTCCCAATAGGCATCACTAACTCTTCTGAGGAACTTAACAGTGGGGTGACCACCTTGTTTATTCCTTTGTCTTCAATTCTTAGCTTTTTGAAAGCTTCCATGAAGAAGATGTTGACTGAACTATCTGTATCCACAGGGATCCAACTTACCACAAAATTTGGCAATTATTGCTTGGATGATCCGGGGGTCATCATGAGGGAAGAATACCCCTCGTCCTTCATCCTCTAAAAAGGTAATGGTTCTCCAGCTTCCTACCTTACTAACCTTTGTTACCCTACCATAATCAATGTTGAATATTTAGTTGTTAGACTAGGTCACTCAAATGAAGCTTATTTTTTTTATCAGTTAGAGGTGTAGGTTGAGGAGATCGTTGGTCCATCATTGATGGTGTTGATGTGGGAATAATTGGTGACTCGTCGCGCATGTTGGAGGAACTGATTGATTTTCCCTTATACTTGATTCTGACCACTAAAATCGTGGTGAGCCTTGGTATTTTGGTTGCTCTAGGGAGAAGAGTAGACCGAAAAAATGTTCTACTTGGTCTCCGGTAGCAAAGCATTGGAATATTCTATTTTTTCTGGATTGCTGCTTGTCCCGTCAGTTCGTTGAAGTCTTTCCATTCTTGCGTGAAGGCATGTTATGTGAAGATGGATTTTTTCAAGTTAGGGTTGGCAATAGGTCGCGTCGTGTCGGGTTTGTGACATGTCATGAACTTTGTTTTATCCAAATCTACTCAACTTAAATTCGACCCGTTTGATAATCGTGTCAAAGATATTCAACTCAAACCGGACCTGTTAATAAACTAGGTAACCTATTTGATAATCATGTCCAAATCGAAACTCAATTAATCTATGACATTTTTAAACATTTTAACATATTTAAATTATAAGATTTAATATGTATGTATGTGGATATATGGGTTAGTAATTGCCACGTTCATTAAACGAGTTACATGCTCTGAAGGCTGCTTTATCGTCAGTCTCTTGAAATTTTGAGTATTAAAGGTTGAACCTAGCAGCGTACATTTGCAAGTACTCTGTAAGACTTGCGTCTTGGGAAGAGCAGTGAGAAATCTCACATTGCTCAGGGAGGGAAAAGTGAAGTGCCTTATATATGTGGATGATATCTTATATTTGTGATTTTGAGATCGTCTGTTGGATATGTTAATCGAGTGGGCTAGATAAGAAGTGGTCATTTGTCAAGTACATTGTGAGCGTTGCAGAAGATCGGTGATCCTAAAGATCTGTGTTATCAGTCTGGCGGATGAGAATTCTCCCGAAATCTTCCAATTAGAGGTGTTCTAAGTTACTTGGTTCTTGTTCGGCTCGAGCAGCAAGTGCCATCTCGGTGGATGCCATTGGTCTTTTTGGTTTCTTAATGGATGTCACTTGTTTTTTAGCTCCTCCCTTGCAGATTGGAGTAGAGCGAGAGTGCTCTAATGTTAGTCTCCCCATACATGATTTTTTTTCTTTTGATTGTAGCGTTGCTCTTCCTAAGTTCGGTTACTTCTTGCTAGAGTTTTTTCCTCTTTGAGCATTGCCTATAAGGCTAAATATGATATGTTTCTGTTTTGCTCTCCTGAGAAATAAGTGTTGTTTAGTTCTCTGTCATCTTGCTCTACTGACATTGTGACTAGTAGGAAGATGGGATAGTGGTACGTGATCTAGTGATAGTACTTACTCAAAATCCCCACATACGGTGCCAAATGTTTTGTAACGACCCGGACGTACAAAAAGGGAAAAATTGGAAAATTTAGAGAAAAGGACGATTTTGCCCCTAGATAATGGGCGAACGGTTGACTTTTTGCTCAGGCGGTCAAACTGTCAAGACCGGTCCCAAATCCCCCGGGACTAACGTGGGACCCGCCTGATCCCGTCTGACACGAAGTGTCAGACTAGGGAAAATTCCAACTCTAGCCCTTGTCGGGGCTATCAGAGTGCGTCAGGATCGTAGGAGGAGGGGAGTGATGTCTCGTCTCTGCTACAGCCCGCATCCGCGATCAACCTGAAGGGCATTAAAACACGAAAACTGTGAGTGGACAGAACAATATTTTATTAAAAACAATTTCGCATAAAGACATTTATGCCCTTCATAAAAGCATATGCATGCATTCAAAAACCATTTATCAAAACTTCATAAATTCCTTTGTCAAACATATCAAAACCTTTCAAGGGTTTATGCCCGGCCCCATAAACAGTCATGACCCATAAATCCAATTGGGTGCCCGACCCGAAATCACAACTCAAAAACCATAAACAATTACATGTGGGAACTCAGTCCAAATCAACGTACGTGGGTCTCAGCCCAAAACCATTCTCAAAATATCACAAACGAGGTCTCCGCCCCAAATCACTTTCTAAAATCATAAAACACAGGGCCTCTGCCCTCAAATCCCTTTCTATATCACATACGTACGTATACGTATAACCCATCCTAGGCACTTCCGAAGAAGATGCCAACTCGGGGCACACAGCCTCTAGGGAACACATCCCCGATATAAGCCACGATTAATCATCTCTATACTAGTGTGCACACTACTCGGGGTCTTACTCCGAGTCTTCTCCCAGGAATCTCCATCTGGGAGGCTCAATCTCTGGATCTAGTTCGAGCTCTCTCTCTGAATATAGTCCACACATCTCTCCGGAATCTGGTCCAGGACCACATCAAGTAACCTCCACTCCTAGAACGGGATCCCTATGGGGATACCCACTCTGGTCTGTGGATCGTGACTCTCCAGGTCGACGCTGGAGGAGACCATATAAACATATGGAGGGTTTCATATACATTTTCAATTACTATTTTCTTTCTTTCTCAATTCACTTTTCAATTGGGTCTCATACCCGAATCATCTCAATAGGATTCCGCGAATCCGATTCAAATCCATTTCACAGGCCTCGACCTAAATCCTCAGTTCAACAGGGTCTCATGCCCGAATTCTCATTTCACAAATTGAACTGGGACTCAAGCCCGATAACACGAATAACTGGGCCATAAGCCCGAACCACAAGTCAACAGGACCTCACGTCCGATTTCACAACAACGGGGCCTTAGGCCCGATATCTCAACTAAATGGGTCTCATGCCTGATATCATAAATCAACGGGGCATCAAGCCCGATAGTACCACTAACTGGGCCTCAAACCCGAATCGTAAAACAACTGGACCCTCGGTTCGATCGTATGGCTCAAATGGACCCTAGGTCCGACTCCTCGTCAAATCAAATGGACTCCAGGTCCGAGAGTTTGCAAATCAAATGGGTCTCATGCCCGATTTCATATTTCTAAATCCAAAATCCGTTTATTAAACTCTTATAAAAAACACGGTATGCGAAGGTACGACATAAAGCCAAAAACCTCGAAAAATGTGCAATTATGTCGATCCTAAGCTACCACAATCAAATGCACTCATGGCATCACAAAACATACAATAAAACATTTATAAAACATTTATGCATGCATCAAGTTCGAAGGAAGGGTCCAATCACAGACCGTCCGAAGACACGCCTTGATACGCGTGCCATAACCGTCTCTTGGGTCAATCGTCGCCTCCGGGATTCCCGAACCTGTCCAAATTCATTTAGAGGGTTACTAACTACTTATATAACCCCTCACTAAAGCCCCGTAATTTTCCGGAATTTCTAACTATTTTTAAACTCGAACCTAAACCTTCGGACACTCCGAAACCTATCGAAACGATGTCCGATTGATACGAAACTAGTCCCAAAATGTTCGTTACATAGAATAGATGATTTCACATGTTGGAACCTTCCCCAAAATCCCTGCCACGCGCCTGCACGTGCCCCAAAAAGGCCTGCGCATGGGCCTCACGCGTTGGCACCATTCCTGCACCATCAACCTTCAAGCGACCGGTTCACCTGGTTTGGCTGGTCCAATTGAACCGGCGTGACCGGTTCACTGCTCTAGACCTCCCATTTTTCATCCTACTTCTTTCTTTTTGATTCCTTTCTTCCTATTTCCTCATTTCCCAACCATTCCAATCTTTAAACCTAACCGAAACTGCCCAAAACCTATCCATGAACATAGGGCCTCACGGCCATAATTTTTCTCGGCCACTCCAGGGCTTCCTCAGCCCCCAACCGTCACCAAAAACATCCTAACATCTTCTAACTAACCCATTAACTCCATCCTAATCATCCAAAACAAACTAAAACGTTGGAATCAAAATAAAAATGGAAATTTGAACAAACCGAGTACCTCTCGGTTTTCATGGCCGCCGTGCACGGTGGCGTTGCTCCCTGGCCAGCCACCACCTTCCAAACGTCCTCCCACACTCTCTAGCCTCTCAGTCATGGTCATAAGGAAGATGGGGTTTGGATGGGGATTGAAAATGGGTGATCGGTTTTTGGGTTTGAAAAGGGGAAATGAATGATCGATGAAGATGGGAGATGCATGAATGGGAACATGGTGTCTAGTGGATGGGTGACATTTGTCACTCATCCATTGGGCCTTGGGATAAATATCTGGGCCCACCTAACTCCAAAAAGTATCTGTTTCGAAATTCGTGCAATAGTACTTTCGTACTTCCGTGAACCGTAACTTCGTCGTCGAATGTCCGAATTCGACGTGCCGCCTATCTACGGATTCGTATCCTCTCGAACTACATAACAGTCGTCGGCCCTCGTCCATCGGTCATCCCGGGTCAAAAGTTAACTTTTGGCCCAAATTACCAAAATGCCCCCGAACTTCCGAACATCATAGCTTCCTCCTCGAATGTCGGAATCGAGCGTGCCACCTGTCTATGAATTCGTGACGTCTCGAACTACGTCACGGTCATCGGTCAAAGTCGATTTGACCATCCGAATGAAAAGTCAATGTTTTACCCAATTCAGGGGCAAAATCGTCATTTTGCCCGAACGTCTACTAATTCTCGTCTAATCTACGATTAGCCTTACTAATCCGTCATTAACTCTTAATTAATCCCGCTAATTCGGGATGGGTCATCACACAAACAGACTTTTACTGATGACTGTGACGTAGTTCGGGACGTCACGAGTTCATAGACAGGTGGCACGCCCGATTCCGACATTCGAAGAGGAAGTTATGACGTTCGGAAGTTCAAGGGCATTTTCCTAATTAGGACGAAAATGGGGGAATTTGTTGACTTTTCAAACGACATGGATTTTTCACGTAAGTTGAGGACCGTTGGGTAGGTCTCGAGATGCTGAATCCGTAGACAGGCGGCACGCGTCAATCGAAGTTCGGATGACCAAGTTACAGGTCTAGAAGCGTGAAGGGCATTTTGGTAATTTTGAGCACAAGGGCAAAACAGTAATTTCACAGGGGCACTGTTTTGAAACCGGGAAGAGGGGGCTGAACCACCGTGCTTGGGTGGTCTATCTAGGGGATTGTTTATTGGTTAGTGGCTTTGGGTGGTTAGTGGCTTTGGGGCGTGAGTGGGTGTGCTTGAAGCAAGTGCACAGTGTGCGGGTTGGTATTTTTATAAACGGTGATGGTGTTTTGAGGTGAAAATTAGAGTATGGGCATGAGTTTGTGAGTGCACGAGTGAGGTGGGCAATAGAGCACTGTTGTGGTCGAATTGTTTATGCAGTTAGTGAGGGAGCAGAGACAGAGGAAAAGCACGAGTTGTTCAGTGGTGAGTGTGGTGGAATCGGGACTTGAAACTGGGTGTTGGTTTGAATTGAAAAACAAACAGAGCACGGGTTACATTGGATTAATTGAGTGAAGTGGCTTCGTAACATTCTGAGACGAAAGGAGAGAAACAGAGAGAGGAAACTGGAGAGGAAAAGTAGGGGACTGAGTGAAATTACACACAGAAACCCGAAACCGTTCTTGGGTAAATTCAAATTCGAAATTCAGTTTTAGGCCAGCCCAAGTCCAATTAAGGTAAAATTATGCTTTCTGGGACCTTCATTAGTCGATCCAAGTCAAGAAATTCGAAGTTCGAAGCTCGTGGAGCCATGAACAGACTTGACGAAAGTCCAGAAATCGTGAGTTTATGTTCGTGTAATTGGAGGTAAGTTCTTGTGAAATTGATTGCAAAATCATCTCTAAAGTAAGTCTACGATGCTTCCTAACTAATCAATTGAAGGAATTAGTGACTGTGTGATGAACTGGGACGATGAACCTTGATTAGAACTTGATTTCGATTGAGATTTCTGGAAATTGTCAGAAATTACAGAAACGCGTGCAGCGCGAAAACGAGCGATATGGACGGTGTGTGAGTGGACTTTGTTTTCAAAATTTAATGCATGCATAAATATTTCTATGATTTCAATGATTATGATTATGATTTGTGATAATTACGATTTTCGTATTTATACGTATTTTGATATGCCATACGTAATTACACGTATTTCGAGACAATGGTTTCGCTTATGCCTTGGTGATGTTTTGATGAACGATTTTATATGATATTGTGCGTATAACGTTTTAAGGATGTTCGATTATGATTGTGAGTATGATTTACGATTTTGACACGTATTTCGAGAATGACATGGATTTGCACGTTTTACGAGATTTTGAGTATGTTGTGGTTTGACCATGATTTTGGTGATTTGATTATGGTTTTGATGTTTTGACCTTGGGATTTGAAATATGATGTGATTTCGAGGATTTAAAACGGATTTTGAAAAATGTGATTTCGGGCTTGATGCCCAGGGCGTAAAAGTAATTTTGATGAACGAGATTTCGGTTTTCGGAAGTTTGAAAATGGATTTCTGGTTTGGGTTCAGAATGACAGTTCCGGATGCCGACTTACGGAATCATTATTGCGAATTCGAATTCGGGAATGGATGATGGTTTGATAAAGTGATTTGATATGATTATACATGTCACGTTTTTAATGATGATTTGATTATGTTTTGTGAAGTAAAATTTTGGGGATTTGAATGTGGAAATTCGGACATGAGTCCTGTTATGACAAAATGTGATTTCGGATTGGATTTGGAATTTGGATCATGATGGATCCTAGATTGTTATGATTTACAAATGGTTTTGGGTTTAAAGACCCGGTGTTATCGCTGGATAATGTTTTGAGTTTAAAGACTCGGTTAATTGATGACGGGGGAAGGCCCTTGATGAGTTTAAAGACTCGGTTACTGTTTTGAGTTTAAAGACTCGGTATGATACACCCCGAGGCCTATTGATTATGTTCTGAGTTTAAAGACTCGTTGATATCCCGGGAAGGCCTGATTATGAGCATAGTTTTGAGTTTAAAGACTCGGGCGCACTTGAGATCCAGCAGATTTTTTGACTTGTGAATTACTGTTGATTGCCGATGTTTCAGATGTGTTGGGCAGTGGGGCGGTTTATGTGGTTTTGATGGAGTTTTGGATTATGTTACGTACTTGGATTTGATTCATGGTTTTGGGCTGAGGCCCTGTGTTATGTCTACAGGCTAAGACCCGAAGGTTAAGGGAAGGAAAATGATTTTGGTTTCCATACACGGTTTTCTTATGTTGAAAATGTAACGGATTGCGAAATGATTTTTGAATGCATGCATTGGTTTTACGTGGAGGGTAGAAATGTATTTCTGCAACTGTTTTATAAACCGATTCATTTTTGTCCACTCACACCTTTTGTGTTTTTATTGACCCTCCAGGTCGTGGCACGTTGAGTGAGGCTGATTGAGAGGCGGAGGTATGAGTGAGTACGTGTGTGGCTATCCCTGGTTTGGCAAGTACTGAGGGCAATTTGGGACTTCCAGTCAACTTGCCAGACGGGAGCATGACCGGACACGGTTATCAATGTCCCTTTAGGGGCGGTCCTGTCATGTTTGATCCTGAAATGGACCTAACGTAACATGATATTTCCAACTGTTGGTATGCATTCTTCTTATCTACTAGATGGCTTGTGAGATAACAAAAAAAGTACAAGACACTAGTGGGGTGTTGGCCTAACAGGCTATGATGGTTAAGTTAGTAAGTGAGATGGAGATTTGGCATGAAGTAGACAACATAGAGACATAGAGTGTGTTAGGTTGTTGCATTTGGGTTTGAATTTCATTTATAGTGGCAATGAATATGGTGGTTGAACCCTAAAGTTGTGGAGTTCAAGCCATCTTATGATATCATACCACGTGCCCTGAGAATTGGATGATGAACATATGTGGTAGTGGTCTTCCAGATGTGTTAGGGAGTTACTGTTGTCATTTGTCTAAGGAGCCGACTAGTGGTGCCGACCAAGGGTGCCGGTTGGTTTGGCCTTAGACCCTTGCAGATTTGCTTTGGGTATAGGAAGACTGACCCAAGCTGACCTGATTGATTATTGCTGTATATCGACAACTATGGTGTTGATGGTCTTCTTTCGCGTGGTTAGTCAATATGGTATTAACAATCACCTTTGTATTGAGTGATTGCTCTTTTGAATTGGTAATAGAGGTTCTTTGAACCTTGTGAGTCTGGACCAAGATTATATGGAAACTGATCATGTTGAGTTTGTGATGTTGTGTGGATGCACCAACATACTTGGGGAATTGGTGGTTGTAGTGCAATGATACATTTTAGTGTCCAAGTGTTGCGGTTCTATTTTTTCAAAGCAACCATGGTGGTTGTGTTTTCAAATTAATTTGATTACATTTTAGACTCAATATACCCTATTATTTTCAATTTTGAATAACATATTTGAGAATAGTCATATAGTACTCAAATGGAAGAATGGAAGAATTTGATTATAATAAGACATCATCTCCATGAATGATCAGTCACCATAATACCTTAGGAACTACTAATAGTCTTTCTAATCGAAGAAATGGGATAGCCAATGTGGCTGGAGTTGAATTTTAGGAGTAAATTTAACTTAATAACTCTTTTAATTATCCCTTTTTAAATGCTCTAGTTTAAGCAAAAAAAAATCTCTTGGAGATGCGTAGTCTCGACCGCACAGAATGACGGCTCATTTATCTTAGTTTTTTCTTTTTCCAACATTTTGTCTTTGTTCTTCATTTATACGGAGAATAAAAATTCATTTACTTTCGGATCGTAGTGATCAGTCACCCAGGACACGTGTGCGGCAAAGATGGAAACAGTGCTTTGGAAACCAAAGCGATGTATAAATATCTAGTCCTCCAATAGGTAGTGGGCAAAATTGGGAAAATCCACATTTCAATCTCCTCGTCTTCGTGCCTGCTTACAGTGAGTCAGTTTCATCTTTCTCTACTTTTCAGTTTCTTGTTATTATCAATTTCATTTTATTCCTTCCTTTTCAGTTCCAAACCCTAGCTTGCCTCAAAGTATAGCTCAATTTGTTTGTGATTGACAGGTAGCTTCAAATTTTTTTTTAGGTTCTTCTCAGTTTTATTTTTCCGTTATAATTTGTTCTGGTAAACTATGGAGCCTTATTAAATTGATCGATTGCCTTATTTTTTTATTTATGTATTTTCTTTTATATGTTTGGTTAGGAAAATCGGCTTATTTGGTTGAGCTTAATTGAGTATATGGAGCCATGATTTTTGTTTTATTTTATTTTTACTAATTCTGACTTTTTTCTATGCAATTTCATGGAAACAAATAGTTTCTAAAGCAAAAGAAGGTTGAAAACAAAAAGTGCTTCTGTTATGCTGTGTTGACCTTCTTCTATCCATAATTTTGTGGTGTTGAATATATTGGTTTAAGTTTGATTTCTATTCAAAATGATGGTATATACCTACTTGAAGATAATTTTACGAGTAAGGCGCATATATGTGTGTTCAAAGCTACTGGTGAAGTTTGTTCTAGGAAACTTGACTGTCACTCTGGCCGAGCACCATTATGGTGATAATTCTAATAGTTTAAGGATTTAGAGTGATGGTCTTATTTGTGATTGATGTGGTTTTTCTGATCCAATTAAGAAAAGGGATTCTTCTGTGTGCAGTTAACATGGAAACTGCACTTAAGTCTGCTAAGACGACGCTGTGTCTGTGCTTGCTCTTGTTACCCTTGGTTTTTTGTGAACCCAATGATGGGTTGCTTCGGATTGCGCTCAAAAAGACGAAATTTGATCAAAATAACCGAATTGCTGCCCAGATTGAATCCAAGGAAGGAGAGACTCTGAGAGCTTCTCTCCAAAAGTATCATCTGCGTGGAAATTTGGCTGATTCCCAGGACATTGATATTGTATCTTTGAAGAATTACATGGATGCTCAATACTTTGGTGAGATTGGTATTGGTACTCCTCCTCAGAAGTTCACTGTGATATTTGATACCGGTAGCTCAAATTTGTGGGTGCCTTCTTCCAAGTGTTATTTCTCGGTGAGTTCTTTTCTTTAATTCGTCTACATTCATGTGGTGTTTATAATTTGATCTCATTGCTTCATCTTGTTGGATAAGAGAATGTAACTATTTTGCATAATTGAGTGCAGATTGCGTGCTATTTACATCCAAAATACAAGTCAAGCAGTTCAAGCACCTACAACAAAAATGGTTTGATGTCATGACTGTTCATTTAAATTTTCTTAAGTAACGAGTATTTGCATGTGTTCATCTGAGGAGCATTCCGATTGACTACAAGAGAGTATTCTGGTTTCTTTCTTATGCAGGTAAGCCTGCAGCAATCCAATATGGAACTGGAGCAATTGCCGGATTCTTCAGTGAAGACCATGTAACAATTGGTGATCTTGTTGTTAAAGATCAGGTAAGCTTCACATCTTGGTCCTACAAATTGCCCTTCTTCTTCTTCTTCGAACCCTTTAATAACACAGGTGGTTTGTTCAGGAATTTATTGAGGCAACCAAGGAGCCCGGCATCACATTTGTGGTAGCCAAATTTGATGGCATACTTGGACTTGGATTTCAAGAGATATCGGTTGGAAATGCTACACCCGTGTGGTATGTTTTGTCATATGCAGCTACGATGAGTTCCTTTTCTGTCTTATTATTATTGTTGTGCATTGTATTGACTCCCAATGGAAGCAGATTGCCCATGAATTGCAGAGATTTCATTTTTGAAGATTTCTAATTAGGAGGTTTGCAGGTACAACATGGTCAATCAGGGTCTCCTCAAGGAACCAGTTTTCTCATTCTGGTTTAATCGTAATGCTGATGAAGAAGAAGGAGGTGAAATTGTTTTTGGTGGTGTGGATCCGAAACATTACAAGGGAGAGCATACATATGTTCCTGTTACGCATAAAGGCTATTGGCAGGTTTGTGTGCCTAGCATCCATCATTCTATGAGAATTGATAATTACTTATTTTTTTGTAAGAAAGTTCTAATATTGTCCATGCTCTTGTTCTTGTTGCAGTTTGACATGGGTGATGTTATGATTGATGGCCAAACAACTGGTAAGCAAAAGAGATGTTTGCCCTTTCTTTTTTCTTACAATTGTTTAGTCAAATTTTATCAACTTCCATTCTGATTCAAGCACTCCTGTTCAGGATTTTGTGCTGGTGGCTGTTCAGCAATTGCTGATTCTGGAACCTCTTTGTTGGTTGGCCCAACGGTGAGTATTTGCGTATCTTTATGTGGTTTCCAGTTCTGGATTCTTAATGTAGCTGGTTACTTAAGTGGTTCCACTGTTAGTCTTGATGCATTCAACTCTGAGAGAAATTCTTTTCATATTCCTACCTTTTTTTTTAATTAACATTATAGTGTAGGAGTTCATTCATTCAGTCTCCAAATGCTTTATTTTTCACTCTCTATCCCCTATGTTACCTGGGTTAAAATTTAAGAATAAGAGAACTGATTGTCTGTTCCTAATACTTGATCCTCACTGAAGTCATATTTATTTATCTTTTCATTTAACCTTCTCTTATCTATTGACGTCAATTTTGGATTCTCATCAATTAATGCAGAATTTTATTTGGCTTATTTATTGTTTTTTTTTATAATGGAGAATACGAGATGATTGGTCTTGAGATGGTACTGGAATACGGGATGATTGGTCTTGAGATGGTACTGTAGCAGCTAATGCGTTCCTAGGAAGACAAATTAGTTCTCATTAATTATGTTTGGTTGTCACCTTTTTTTCGAGGGATTCTCCACCTTTTACTTTTCGCTGACATGTTTTTATTTGTTGTGCTTTTGCATCTGACATACAGACTATTATTACTCAACTCAATCATGCTATTGGAGCCTCTGGGATTGTAAGTCAAGAATGCAAAACTGTAGTTTCACAATATGGAGAGACCATAATTGAGAGGATTTTAGCGAAGGTACAAATTCCTCACCTCCTACTTCTATGTAAGATAAACCAATTTGTTTTTTTGGATACTGACGAGATTATTATACTTATTCGTTTTCAATAACTGTTATTATTTTTAATTGCGGCAGGATCAACCACAAAAGATCTGCTCTCAGATTGGTTTGTGCACATTCGATGGGACTCATGGTGTAAGGTTAGACTCAATTTTCGGGTTGAGTCATATGGTTGAAATATGTTGCCTTTGAACTATCTAAACTGTAAAACTGCCAACTTTGTTATGCATGTGTTTGTATTTGTCACACATATTTACTCATGTTTTGTAAATGTGATCACGGTCAGTATTGGCATCAAGAGTGTTGTGGATGAGAACAGTCACAAGGTATCTGGTGGCTTATCTGATGCAACATGTTCTGCTTGTGAGATGACAGTCGTGTGGATGCAAAACCAGCTCAAACAGAATCAGACACAGGAACGAATTATTGACTATGTGAATGAGGTGAAGCGACCTTTCTGAAATGTTTTTTTACATTCCAGTTTTTGGCTTCCTCATGCTCTGCGTTTAATTGCAGCTCTGTGAGCGGCTGCCTAGTCCAATGGGAGAATCTGCAGTTGATTGTGGTGGTTTGTCTTCCATGCCTAATGTTTCCTTCACAATTGGTGGAAGAACATTTGACCTCACCCCTGAGCAGGTGCAGTAAAACATTTTTAAGTTATGTTTATGTTGTCATGATACTTAGGGACAACTGTGTCTGGTGTATCTCTTCAATTCACATGAGGCTAGAGCTTTTTCATTTTAATCTTGCATTTCATTCGTGATACTTTTAGGTTATGATTATGGAGTGGGTGTGTTCTAATCTGTCTTTACTTTCAAAGCTTCATTGGCAACTTGGTATATTGCATTATTGACATGCATCTTTCTTTTCGATGGAAATCAGTACGTGCTAAAAGTAGGCGAGGGAGATGTAGCACAATGCATTAGTGGATTTACAGCTTTGGATGTCCCACCTCCCCGTGGACCTCTCTGGTATTATCTTCAGTCTATTGACTTTCCACGATCTTCCTATTATTGTTTTCATCGGTGTCATGATCATTTTGGTGTTGCTCTTTTTCTCGAATGGGATTTTGTTTGAAGTTGGTTGGGTTACTCGATGATCCCTATTCTTGTTGGAAAGAAAGTACAATTTGAAAGTCCTTACTTATAGCACTTGTATTCTCATGACAGGATCCTTGGGGATGTATTCATGGGTCGCTACCATACTGTGTTCGACTATGGCAACGGGAGAATTGGGTTTGCTGAAGCTGCATAGATAGATCTTAGCTTCGAATGTTCAGTTTGTGCTCATCTCTTATCGCACTTATTACGTTTGTGGAGTTTTAATCCTATCTACTACTTAAAGGTGTATTAATTGCATGTAAATATGTTGTCAGTGTCTTCCCTTTGTCCAATGTATTTTGGACCTCGCACTTTTACTTTTTAATCCAGAAGGTGGGTGTTTTCTGGCAGCCCCTCATAGGCTATAAAATCAAATGGGTTGTATATATTCTTCAATGCAGCTTTACTCCTCAGCTATCTTAGATAGTGAAGACTACAGAAGACTAGACTGGTTTGGTTTTTTGAACTGTCAAGGTTCAGTCACAAATGTTAGGGCAGGTGAAGATCAGTGCCTCTGGCTCTGGAAGCATAGGTATCATGTTGGATTCAATTAGGGTCCTATAGACCTATTATAGGGATGGGCAAAAATTCCCATGGATTTGGGTACCTATGGGTATTAGTTATATGGGTAAACATATTAACAGGTAATTTTTACCCATCATAATTAGGGTAGGGTAAGGGTAAGGGTAAGGGTAAATCCGCTGGGTACCCTTACCCATCATAATTCTCCGTCACCGCTGCTGGGTTTTGATGGTTTTCATGTCCTTGATTGGGAGACGGGGCTCTGATGGTGTTCAATTTCTTTTTTTTAGCTTTCGTTTAATTTTTATCTTCTAAAGACTTTTTTAACGTACAATCTATGTTCCTTTTTTTATTCTTTTAATTTTTTTCTACTTTTATTTTCAAAATTAAAATTATTAAATTATCAAATTATCAAATTACTCTTCTACTTTAATGACCGAATTTCTTAAAATTTACCCTAGTTAGCAAATTTCTTCAAGTTTATTAAGTTAAAGTTTACGTAAGATGTGACCGAAATCCTAATTATTTTTCACAAGAAAAACTTTTCACTGTTTTTTCTCTTGAATTAGTCAAAAACAACTTACCGCCTGACACTCACCCGAACTTACCATATTACAATTTATTGTAAATATACATAAAGAAAGAGGAGATGCTAAGTAAATGCAAATGTACAACAGTACAAGGCCCTGTTAAGGTAAAGGATGGTGTTTCAGACTCATCGAGAGTAACGCAAGTACTTGAAAACTAGTTAACAATCTTGTATGTTGCTTTTGCTCCTCTTCAAAACTACTTGCATTAAGAAAAAGGAAATTGAGGGCAAGAATGAAAATAGTAAGTAATAAGAAAAGTTGGAAAAGTAAATAATTATTTTCATTGAAGTGTTTATTATATAAAATCAGAATATTAATGAGAATATTAAAATAAATTAGTTTTTACAACATCTCGTTCTCTTTTTATTACTCAAAATTCATTTACTGAAAGATTCTATTCATTAAGGAATAATATATCATCACTCTCTAATTTATATGATAGCAATTTGAGTTATAATAAGATATCATTACATAATGTTTTAATGGCTGAATTTTTCTAATTATTGCAAAAATTGTAGGGTAATTTTGCTACATAAAAAATTAAATTAGGTAATGGGAATCGTTAACACCTCCCTCCTAAATAATCTCATCACTTATTTTGGGGTGATTGTAATCAAGGATTTCATGTGGAGTTTACCTGTTAAAAAAACCTAATTTGTAAGCAAACACCAGAGTACTTTGTAATTGGAATCATTGTCTTTGATTAGTTCCCATTATCCCTAAATATCACGCTCTAAGAAAGACTCAAATACAGAATGTTGGAATCGAATGAAAATCTTATCACATTTTCCCTTCTTTTTTATTTTAAATTAGGAAAATTTTAGAAGGAAATAATACCTATAAAATAAAAAATACGTATAAAAAATAATGCATGCACGTAAGTTTATTATCAACATCAAGTTCTAAAAAGAACCCAGTTTTTGTTGGCAATTATGTTATGTAATTTTGTATGATCAAAAAAATTTTGCTTGTTTATATTCTTTATTCTACCGTATTTCGGGAATTAGTTAATACCACATTACTGGTCATAGTATATATATTCATATTGTGAAGAAGAATGTTTGATTTTACTTAACTCTTCTTTATTTCATTTCTTTGTTTTTTCAATCCAAATTGAAACGGTATGATATAGAATTAATCAAGAGTTTTATATTTGAATATAATAAAAAGAAAAAATAAAGCCACCGGTGAGATGATAAAGGTATAATCCATGAATATTGATATGTATATTCCATAAAAAAAAATTATCTTAATTAATTTTTTCTGATTCATCGGTTCTTATTTATTTTGAAAGGGGTCAGTTAATAAAAAAAAAATTAAGATATAAAAAAAACTTCAATAGAATTTTTTAGCCTTAATTATTCTGAATCTTTCCAAACTACTTCAAATATTTAAAATCAAGAGGTTATAATTGGTCAAATGATATGAACAATTCAATATTACCATCTTTAAGTAAAACTTTTTGAAAATATAAAAAATTACAAAAAAACAGTATTTAATATGAATCATAAAGCCCGTAACTTGACCCATATTTTTTTTTTTATGTAATGTGATTGTTCAGAATCATTAACCAATTAGTTTTGAAACTAATTGATAAAGAAAACCATGAGTGCGTGTTCCTTTGAGGTACCTAAGGATCCTCTTAACAACCATAAAATGATATTCACACGAGGACTGCATGAATTGGCAGGCTTGATTTACAGAAAAAGCAATGTCTGGTCTAGTGAAGGTAAGATATTGTAATGCCTCAACTATACTCCCGTAAATCTATGGATTGAAATATAGGGGGTCATCATCCTTTCTTAATCGACAACCTGGATTAGATGGGGTGTCTACAAAACTGCTATGTGTCATATCATACTTTATAAGCAGATTAAAGATATACTGAGATTGAGGCAAGAATAGACCTGATTTGGTATGTGTAATTTAGATTCCCATAAAGTAGCTAAATTCACCTAGATCTTTCATGTCAAATTCATCAATGAGAGCATCGACCACACCTTGAATTGCATATTCAAAACTTCTAGTGTGTTGAGTATGCAAGGAATCAATTTCCTCTTGCATTGCTTGTTGCCAAATAGGAACAGAAACAACAAATTTATAAGGTCTAGGCTCAATGAAAGAAAAATCAAGTGAGGATTATATCATCAACATAGAGAAGAAGAATGACTAAACCATCTGAAGACTGCTTAACAAAGAGAGATGCATCTAATCATGTAGATTCAAAACCCAAATTAGGAAGATATCCAATGAACTTCTCATTCCATGCTCTATAGGCTTGTTTTAAGCCATGGAGGGACTTCTTGAGAGAGGAAACAAAATCCTATGAGAAATCTGCCTCAAAACCAGGTGGTTGCATTATGGAGGCCTCTTCCTTGAGGTCACCATGTAAAAAGGCATTTTTAACATCTGATTGTTTGAGCTTCCAATGGAAATGAGCTACAAATGCTAGAACAAGTCTCACTGTGGTTGGTTTCACCACTGGACTATCTTGACTGAAACCATGAGCAACTAACCTAGCTTTATGCTTCCCCATCTGCTTTCCTTTTAATCCAATAGACCCATGTACATCCAACCAAGATTTAGTTAGGAGGTAAGGGAACAATATCTCAAATGTGTTGAGTATGCAAGGAATCAATTTCCTCTTGCATTGCTTGCTGCCAAATAGGAACATAAGCAGCAAATTTATAAGGTCTAGGCTCAATGAAAGAAAAATCAACATCTGTCTTAGAGTTAACAAAATGAAAGGTCTTCTTTTTAGAAATCCCACTTTTGGACCTTGTTTGTATAGGATGCATATTTACTCCAAAATTATGCAAAACAACTTGAAGAAGCTGAGGTTGGAAGGTAGGGATGACAGAATATACATTTGATGAAGAGTTGGTAGAATCAGAAACCAGTGATGGTGCAGCGGTGTTCGAACAGTAGAGGAGATATCAGGACCAATTGAGGAGGTTGAATGCTGAGCAATATGTGGAGGAACAAAAAACACAAGAATTGGACTAGTTTGAGCAATGTGAGCTTGTGGATATGGAAAGAAGGAATGATGTGGATAGGGAGCAGATGTGTTTTCAAATTGAGCAGAAGTTGGTAAACTAGAGTTGGGCAGAAGAGTTTGATATAGAAAATTAGCTTCATTAAATAGTACATGTCTAGAAACCACAATCCTAGCAGAAACTGGATCATGACATATATTGTAACGCCCCGGAAATTCGGAAAATGTACTATTGTAAAATATTGAATAAAATGACGTTTTTACCCCTGTGTCTCGTATGGTCAAATTTTTGACTTTTTGATTGAAGGGTCGAACGGACGTTGACCAATGACCATGACGTAGTTTGGGACGTCACGAGTTCATAGACAGGTGGCACATCCAATTCCGACGTCCAGGGAAAAAGTTATGACGTTCGGAAGTTCAGGGGCATTATCGTAATTTGGACGTTATAGGGGGAAAAAGTTGACTATTCGAAATACAATTGATTTTCACACAACTCGAAGACCGTTAGATTCGTCTCGAAGCCCCGAGTACAACGACAGGCGGCACGCGTGAAACAGACATCGGATGACCGAGTTACGGGTCACGGAAGTTGGAGGGCATTTTGGTCATTTGCACGGCGGTTACTGTAGCACCACCGTGAAAAACAGAGTGCACGGCCATGCCGTGGTGTTTTGTGGGTGCAATTGTTTATGGCCTTAGTGGAATGAAACATACGTTTAGTTTATGTAATTTGAGGTAGTGGGAGCTTGGTTGGGCAGTGTTCAGAGCACGGGAGGAGTAAAGAATGGCCATGGTTTCTGTGTTTGCGGGAAACTGTTTTCAGAGACTTCAGAGTGTCTCCCACGGGTTGCTGGCCGCATTGATCGATTCACGGTGTGCCTTTGAGTCTGGGAGTTCATTTGGAATCGTTCTGCTGTGGAGAGACTGAGAGGGATTGAGAGAAACCGTGAAGAACCATTTTCGGGTTTTTGGAGGGAAAAATTCAGAGTTCAATTTCTACGGGTTTTGGGACCAATCTAAACACTGAGGAAGCTTTCTGGGAGTGACAGGAACACAACCGTGCAAGAGTTGAAGGGATTTGATCAAGGATTGCTCAGGAACTCAAGTTCCAGTTCAGAGAAAAACTAGTTTGGTGGGAAAATCGAAGATCAAATTGCGAGGCCATTTGCGCGGAACCAAGGGCCGTATTAGCCTTCTGGGAGCAAAAGGAAACCAACCACATCGATTTCGAAGGACATCACTCACGAATTGGCCAAGAACTGAGGCCCCTGGTTCTGAGAATTGTCGAGCTTGAGGACGACGACTTCCAAGTTAGTTTGGGGTCAATTGATTGGATGTTTTGGTTTGTCTAGGTCCCCTTAAGCTACTGTCTAAGTTAATTGGATAATGGAACTGTTTTGGGTGAGTTCTTGTAATAACCCGAACTTTCGTAATTATTTTTTTTTATTGTAAAATGACCGTTTTACCCCTGAGGGGGGGGGGGGAAAGTTGACTTTTATCTCGGGAAGTATTTAGGACTTTTACCCATGACCGTGATGTAGTTTAGGACGTCACGAGTTTATAGGCAGGTGGCACGTTCGATTCCGACGTTCGAGGAAGAAGTTGTGACGTTCGGAAGTCTAGGGGTATTTTGGTAATTTGGTCAATTAGGGGCCAAATGTTGACTTTTGACCCGGGAAGTCCAACGGACGAGGGCCAATGACCGTTACGTAAGTCTCGTCGATACGAATCCGTAGACAGGCGGCGCGCCAAAATCGGACTTACGACGAAAAAGTTATGGTCAAGAACGTAATTACGATTAAACCGAACTAACCGAGACTCGAAATAAAATAATAATAAAATATTAGAATCTGATTACTTTAACCCAATCAATCTGGACCTTTGGATGAGTGACACGTGTCACTCATCCCCACACTCCCTAGAACCAGGATCTTTGTCTGCCTTTTGATTAATTAATTAATTAACTTCCTTAAATCCTCACCCTTGATCCTTAAGTCAGACTCAATCTCAGCCGTTGGTTCCTATTGCCTATGCTGTTTTAAACTCATCAAACCATACTCCCACACTTTCATTCTCTTAACCGTGTACTCTCACCCTTCAGACAATCACACCAGCAACTACACCACCTCTCAGCCTCAACCCACACACCAGACCACCTCTCAGCTACCTCCAGACGGCCACCACCACCACCACGGATGGCGACACAACCCCAAAACCCCCAAACCCGAGAAGGAAACCCGATCAGCCCAAACTGTCCAAACCGTCCAAACCATGACTTCTGGGCTCGAACAAACCTAGGGCTAGGACCACTGAGACCTCTGGACGGCTCAGGACTGGACTGCGCAACCCACGGCGGCGACACGGCAGAGGTAAGTCCAGAATGACAGGACCCGTCCCAACTGGACGTCAAAAACCGTACCCGGTCCTGCTCCCGTCTGACAAGTCAACTAAAGGTCCGAAACTCCCTTTCAGTGCTTGCCAGACAAGGGATGTTTGCGCGGATTTCTGCTGCTGTCACTGCCTCACGATCAGTCCCGAACGTCGTACCACGGCCTGGAGGGTCACAAGACAGAAATGGTGTGAGTGGACAAAAATAACCTCTTATAAAAACATTTATCAAAATACAATCTTACCCTCCAGTTTTCACAAACTTGCATGCATATCGTAAAACATGAGTGACCGATAAAATCAAAACATATTTTCCCATGGTCCATAAAACTCATGATCACCAATTCAGTTCATGTTATAAAACATCAAATCCCGGCTCTCAGGCCAAAACATGTGAAAACATAATCACCTGGCCACAAGGACCAAAAACCCGTACTCCATACCAGTACGTCATCACAAATAACATCATTCAGCATTACTTACCAGTGCACAATAAATATATCAATCCAAACAATCCGCACTACTCACGAGTGCATAAAATATCACCAATCACATCTGCACTACTCACAAGTGCACAATCAATCAAACTGCACTACTCACAAGTGCTGCACTACGCGTAGGCCAATATCCAGTCACTCTCTCGGGAATAAACACCTCTGGGCTCAACCCCCTCGGGCTCAGTCACCTCTGGGCGAACACATCCCCAGGATCAGACACCTCCGAGTGGTACATCCAGGCTCAGTATCATCCGAGAAGCTGACTACCATAGGATCAACTCCCGATCCTACGATCACATCCCCCAAGCTCCGGTCGTCTGGGTAATCCCCCCAAGCACCGACCGTCTGGGAATATCACAATCACAATGAACACCATCCCAGGAATTACATCCCAAAACATTTCAATCAAATCTTGACTTCATACCAAGTCAAGGTCATTCTCAACTGGGTCTCAAGCCCAAAATACCTTTTACACATAAACCGTTAAAATCACATTTAAATCAATAGAATAATCCGAAAATCATCATTGACTCACCAACCAAGTCAAAACATCATTTTAGAAATCATTTAGACTCCGGGCCTAGCCCAAAACATCATCTGCACATTCCTCGTAAAACGTGCCCGAAAGACTGATTAAAATAATCATAAAATCCCAATAAATCATTAATTTCACAATTTCACAAATGACTCCAAATCCGAGTCAAAATCACTATTCACTTGGGTTCTCATGCCCAAAATAACATTATCACGCAAATCCATGCGTTGCAACCTCCGTTGCCATTTTCACGTAAATCCACAAAGTCAATCACTGACTCATAACCCGAGTCCAAATATCATTTTCAATCCATGACTCAATAATCCGAGTCCAACCATTATTTTCAATCAATTTCAATCCCGGACTCATAAACCAAGTCCAAACATCATTTTTACCCTATTTCGTAATTTCTCGAAAATTGCTCAAAATAATAATAATATAATAATCATAAAACCGAGAAATTACCGGATTGAAACACAAATCATGCCCAAGCATATAAAATCATATAATAAGGCATTTAAATCATATATGCATGCATCACGGTTAGAAAACAAAGTCCACTCACACACACCGTCCAAAACGGTCCGTTTCCGAGCTGCACGTTTTTCCGCAAAATCTGGAAATCACAACTCCTGTCCAAAATCATTATAGAGGGTTACTAACATCTCAAAATACAACATATAATTTTCCCCAATTTTTCCGGGATTTAAATACGTATTTTTAACGTAATACAAAACTTCGGATACGCGGAACATTAACGAAACAATATCCGATTTCATCGAAATCAACGTCAAAATGTTCGTTACACTGAGAGGATCAAAAGTCATGTTGACCTCACCTTGAGACTAGGCCGGACGCGCCCCCACGCGCCGCCGTGAGTGGCTGCGCGTGAAACCCACGCGCCAGCTACAGTGCCGTCTCCCTCACCCGTTTGTCTGGTAAACAGGTCGTTTAACCCGCGAGCAGACCCGGTTCAAATCCTACCAATTCGACGTTAAATCCTTCAATTGAACATTCACACGGCTTAGTTACAAGTCTAATTAGAGGTCTGTGGACTTAATTACAAACGACATTACCTATAACCCCACGATCACAGTTGATCATTCGAAGGAGCTCCGGCCATTGTTCATCCTTCGAAAATCATCAAACCTTCACGATTTCGTTCAATTGATCCACCAGTAAGCTTCAATGAACTAAGAGAAACATTTCCCCTCCATCAATTGCGTCGTTTGATCACTCATTGATCACGACTCAACCTCGACTCAAGCTCTCTGTTACCAGACCCGTTCAGAGCCAATTCGGCCTCGATTCTTCTCGTTTTTGATCTGGTTCCACTCGTCTCCACCTCAGGAAGCTGTTTCCAAGCTTCAAATCGATCATCACGGCTCAATTCTTCCAATTTGATTTTCCCTCCCAATTTTCTAAAACCCGAATTCCAGTTCTACAGCCATCCACAATCCCTCGTGTTTCCCTCGCTGAATTCGTCTCTGAATTCTCTCCAATTCGCACTCACAAGTTCAGCTGATGGAGAGGAGATTAAGGTGGAAAGAATTTGTGTTTTGGGTAGTACACGGTTAAGGAAAACAGAAGAGAATTAATGGGAAATAAAAGGATAATTAATTAAAATAATATTAAAACATCATCATTTGGTCTCCCCCAAAATCATGGATCCATGTTTTGTGCTTGATTTTAAGGGATGAGTGACACTTGTCACTCATCCAAGTGTGTCTAGTCACTGGGTACTGTTCATATTAAAATATTATTTAATTCCCGGTTCGTTCGGTTAACCGAGCCCGATTCCGTGACCATAACTTCGTCGTCGAATCTCCGATTTCGGCATGCCGCCTGTCGTTGGATTCGTATCGACGAGACCTACGTAACGGTCCTTGGCCCTCGTCCATCGGACCTCCCGATAAAAAAGTCAACATTTGGCCCCTACTATGCCAAATTACCAAAATACCCCTCATCTTCCGATCATCATAACTTTCACTACGAATGTCGGAATCAAACGTGCCACCTGTCTATGAACTCGTGACGTCCCGAACTACGTCATAGTCATCGGTCAAAGTCCGTTTGACCGCCCGAACTAAAAGTCAACATTTTGCCCACGCTAGGGGCAAAACGGTCATTTTGCACGTTTCGTCCGATTTCACTCAACTAATCCCCGATTAGTCATTCTAAATCATGATTAATTAATATTCAATCCCGATATTCGGGACGGGTCATTACAACCTTCCCTCCTTAAAGAATTTCGTCCCCGAAATTCCAACTACTTGTATTCCACATCTACCTCGTGGAAAACAAATGGGCCTCACAACACGTGTACACCTGTACACCCACTAGCCAATGCAGAACTCGTCTGCACTCAGACGTCACATCACAGATGCACGTCGTACTGACTACACTCGACCACCCCGAGTGAAAATGAATCACCAGAAATTGGCAATGTCGTCACTAAGCTGACTCCTTCAGCCTGACGGCCCCACGTAATCACTAATGTGCCCTGACATCCGCTCTCATAGAGAGTCACCCAAACTCACTTGTCAGTCCATGCTGACACCACAAGGCAAACTGTCACCACCGAGCTTTACCACCCTAGTAAAGCGCCAATCAGTAACAAATCAGTGACAACACATCAAACCACCACGTCCGTCAATGTAGCACAAGATCAACAACATGATCTCCCCTCGCAGGGCAAACTCAATCCTGCGACAAATACCAACAGCAGTATCCACAACTGTCACCCCCTCAGCGATCCCAGATGCTGGTAAGGTCACGACAAGGTAACATCTCGCCGCAAAGCAACTTGCGGTCACACTAACCACCAACTCACTCATCCTGAGTATACGTATACCGTCATCACACTCAAACCGACGGTGTAACTGGAACACATTGAACACCAGCCTAGCAGTGATCACACAACTCAACACTAGAGTTATTCTAGCCAACCATGGCTAAGAGCACCTGCTCAAACAATCACTAAAATCATCAGAATCACTCTGCCCAGTGCATCGTGTTCAATGTCCAGTTCACGTTCACAACCCATCCAATGGTATCAGGATTAAGCCGACTACTAACACGTTCACCAACGTACGACTGGTATAACCCCTATACCGTCACCCGACTCCACAAGTCTGCAAAGTATCGTACCCCAAACCCTAAACAAGGTACACACATCTATCCATTGACAAGACTACAACCACCTAGGTCATAGCCAAACCTGTTCCAATAATGGAGTCCATTTGCCCAAACCAGCAAGAGACAAATTGAAACTCCACCAATTAACTAGTTCCAATTCCAAATTCGAATCCGCAATTTCGTAAGAAATCCCGAATCCGAACCCACACATCACATTTTTAATTCATGTCCAAATCCGAATCCGAAATCATTATTCCGTAAGCTAGCATTTGGAATAATCATTCCGCACCCAAATCCAGTATTCCACTTTCAAGTTCTAAAATCGAATCCTGAATCGTCACCCAGAAATTCGATTCCAAAACCCGAAATCTCGTTCACGTCCACTCGGACGTACCAAAACCGAACCTATCGGTTACCCATTCATTATACTCGGTTGACTTCATAAGGAGGCCAATCCAACAACCACACGGTTAAGGTTGACAAAATCCGACCACTTCGGAAACCTACTCACTCGTGTAATATACCATAAAAGGGCTCCACTTCGAAAAGAAGTTCAGTCCCGTCATTTACGACTCACATACCGGAGTAAGAGTGGAAAACTCTCTACCCAACTGGATCATCAGGATCACAGTCCAGATCCATCACTACATCAGCTGGCCATGAACATCACGATCCTAGATCGTCACAATGCCCAATGTCCATGACATCACAAACCCGATCCACCTAGGGAAAACCAAGGATGATCCCAAAACGATAACACCAATATTCATCCCCAGGTCAAGTTTATTCTTGCCCCACCACGCCGCTTACTTGTCGACTGGGTTGATGTTCCACCCGAATGAACACCTACCGAGGGTTGCGACACAAGAGTATGAAGGCTAACTCGCTTCGTTGTTTCCTGACTTATCTGTTTAGTATCCTGACGCTCTCGGCGTCGTCCAGAGCCCAAAGATTGTTCTGACACAGGTAAAATAGTAGCCTCCACTCGGATAGCAGCATCCGATAATTCCCTCAGGGTAGAATACGAGCCAACAGTTACAGCTCCTCGTAACTCATTCCTCAATCCCTGCTCAAACCTTCGACACTTATCCTCCTCAGTAGCCACATACAGAGGAGCGAAACTAGATAAGTGCAAAAATTGCTGTTCATAATCGACCACTGACCGATTCCCTTGCTGCAATTGGAGAAACTCAACCTCCCTAGCGTTCCGAAATGAGCGAGGATAAAACTGATCCAAAAATCGCTCTCGGAATGCATCCCATGCCAAGGTACGGGCATCCCAGCCAGTCAACTGTAAACTATGCCACCACCTGTAAGCATAGCCATCCAAAAGAAAAGTGGCCAAGGGTACCATGTCCTCCAGGGGACATATCATAACCTCAAAAATCCTTTCCAATCGAGTAAGCCAATCTTCGGCACCATCCGGCCCCGAATCACCACGAAACACAGTGGCTCCCAACCGTCGAGCTCGCTCAATATCTGGGCCTTTACTAATACTACTCTCGCCCCTCCCATCTTCAGACCGTGTACGGGACGCACGACTCGGAGGCATGACGTATCAACAGAATCAAGAACCAAATGCTCTGATACCAATTTGACAGGACCCGTCCCAACTGGACATCAAAAACCGTACCCGGTCCTGCTCCCGTCTGACAAGTCAACTAAAGGTCCGAAACTCCCTTTCAGTGCTTGCCAGACAAGGGATGTTTGCGCGGATTTCTGCTGCTGTCACTGCCTCACGATCAGTCCCGAACGTCGTACCACGGCCTGGAGGGTCACAAGACAGAAATGGTGTGAGTGGACAAAAATAACCTCTTATAAAAACATTTATCAAAATACAATCTTACCCTCCAGTTTTCACAAACTTGCATGCATATCGTAAAACATGAGTGACCGATAAAATCAAAACATATTTTCCCATGGTCCATAAAACTCATGATCACCAATTCAGTTCATGTTATAAAACATCAAATCCCGGCTCTCAGGCCAAAACATGTGAAAACATAATCACCTGGCCACAAGGACCAAAAACCCGTACTCCATACCAGTACGTCATCACAAATAACATCATTCAGCATTACTTACCAGTGCACAATAAATATATCAATCCAAACAATCCGCACTACTCACGAGTGCATAAAATATCACCAATCACATCTGCACTACTCACAAGTGCACAATCAATCAAACTGCACTACTCACAAGTGCTGCACTACGCGTAGGCCAATATCCAGTCACTCTCTCGGGAATAAACACCTCTGGGCTCAACCCCCTCGGGCTCAGTCACCTCTGGGCGAACACATCCCCAGGATCAGACACCTCCGAGTGGTACATCCAGGCTCAGTATCATCCGAGAAGCTGACTACCATAGGATCAACTCCCGATCCTACGATCACATCCCCCAAGCTCCGGTCGTCTGGGTAATCCCCCCAAGCACCGACCGTCTGGGAATATCACAATCACAATGAACACCATCCCGAGAATTACATCCCAAAACATTTCAATCAAATCTTGACTTCATACCAAGTCAAGGTCATTCTCAACTGGGTCTCAAGCCCAAAATACCTTTTACACATAAACCGTTAAAATCACATTTAAATCAATAGAATAATCCGAAAATCATCATTGACTCACCAACCAAGTCAAAACATCATTTTAGAAATCATTTAGACTCCGGGCCTAGCCCAAAACATCATCTGCACATTCCTCGTAAAACGTGCCCGAAAGACTGATTAAAATAATCATAAAATCCCAATAAATCATTAATTTCACAATTTCACAAATGACTCCAAATCCGAGTCAAAATCACTATTCACTTGGGTTCTCATGCCCAAAATAACATTATCACGCAAATCCATGCGTTGCAACCTCCGTTGCCATTTTCACGTAAATCCACAAAGTCAATCACTGACTCATAACCCGAGTCCAAATATCATTTTCAATCCATGACTCATTAATCCGAGTCCAACCATTATTTTCAATCAATTTCAATCCCGGACTCATAAACCAAGTCCAAACATCATTTTTACCCTATTTCGTAATTTCTCGAAAATTGCTCAAAATAATAATAATATAATAATCATAAAACCGAGAAATTACCGGATTGAAACACAAATCATGCCCAAGCATATAAAATCATATGATAAGGCATTTAAATCATATATGCATGCATCACGGTTAGAAAACAAAGTCCACTCACACACACCGTCCAAAACGGTCCGTTTCCGAGCTGCACGTTTTTCCGTAAAATCTGGAAATCACAACTCGTGTCCAAAATCATTATAGAGGGTTACTAACATCTCAAAATACAACATATAATTTTCCCCAATTTTTCCGGGATTTAAATACGTATTTTTAACGTAATACAAAACTTCGGATACGCGGAACATTAACGAAACAATATCCGATTTCATCGAAATCAACGTCAAAATGTTCGTTACACTGAGAGGATCAAAAGTCATGTTGACCTCACCTTGAGACTAGGCCGGACGCGCCCCCACGCGCCGCCGTGAGTGGCTGCGCGTGAAACCCACGCGCCAGCTACAGTGCCGTCTCCCTCACCCGTTTGTCTGGTAAACGGGTCGTTTAACCCGCGAGCAGACCCGGTTCAAATCCTACCAATTCGACGTTAAATCCTTCAATTGAACATTCACACGGCTTAGTTACAAGTCTAATTAGAGGTCTGTGGACTTAATTACAAACGACATTACCTATAACCCCACGATCACAGTTGATCATTCGAAGGAGCTCCGGCCATTGTTCATCCTTCGAAAATCATCAAACCTTCACGATTTCGTTCAATTGATCCACCAGTAAGCTTCAATGAACTAAGAGAAACATTTCCCCTCCATCAATTGCGTCGTTTGATCACTCATTGATCACGACTCAACCTCGACTCAAGCTCTCTGTTACCAGACCCGTTCAGAGCCAATTCGGCCTCGATTCTTCTCGTTTTTGATCTGGTTCCACTCGTCTCCACCTCAGGAAGATGTTTCCAAGCTTCAAATCGATCATCACGGCTCAATTCTTCCAATTTGATTTTCCCTCCCAATTTTCTAAAACCCGAATTCCAGTTCTACAGCCATCCACAATCCCTCGTGTTTCCCTCGCTGAATTCGTCTCTGAATTCTCTCCAATTCGCACTCACAAGTTCAGCTGATGGAGAGGAGATTAAGGTGGAAAGAATTTGTGTTTTGGGTAGTACACGGTTAAGGAAAACAGAAGAGAATTAATGGGAAATAAAAGGATAATTAATTAAAATAATATTAAAACATCATCATTTGGTCTCCCCCAAAATCATGGATCCATGTTTTGTGCTTGATTTTAAGGGATGAGTGACACTTGTCACTCATCCAAGTGTGTCCAGTCACTGGGTACTGTTCATATTAAAATATTATTTAATTCCCGGTTCGTTCGGTTAACCGAGCCCGATTCCGTGACCATAACTTCGTCGTCGAATCTCCGATTTCGGCATGCCGCCTGTCGTTGGATTCGTATCGACGAGACCTACGTAACGGTCCTTGGCCCTCGTCCATCGGACCTCCCGATAAAAAAGTCAACATTTGGCCCCTACTATGCCAAATTACCAAAATACCCCTCATCTTCCGATCATCATAACTTTCACTACGAATGTCGGAATCAAACGTGCCACCTGTCTATGAACTCGTGACGTCCCGAACTACGTCATAGTCATCGGTCAAAGTCCGTTTGACCGCCCGAACTAAAAGTCAACATTTTGCCCACGCTAGGGGCAAAATGGTCATTTTGTACGTTTCGTCCGATTTCACTCAACTAATCCCCGATTAGTCATTCTAAATCATGATTAATTAATATTCAATCCCGATATTCAGGACGGGTCATTACACAGAAACCCGAGAAGACCGATTTTCTTTCCCTGTCTCGAAACGTCTGTTTTTGACGTTGGAAATGTTTGGTTGTTTTTGAGACATATCCTAGGGGACTAGACGACCATTTCGGACCTAAGTTCGCGGCTGGAAGCTCGACGACTCGCCGGAGAAGACGAACCAGGGCCGGCAGCCAGTTTCCCGTCGATTTTCAGGTAGCTTCTTGAACCTAGGACCTTGTTTTAATTACACAGAACCATAGAACATGATTAGACGAGTTCATAGGAACAAATCCCATCGATTTTGGTGTTCGGGTTGATGAGAACTGATCGGGTCGAACCGTGGGTCTGCGGTGACCCGGTTCTCAGACCCGGTTACTGTAGCTGCTGACGTCATCATGCTGACGTCAGCAGTGACGTCATGATGACGTCATCATGTCAGAAAACTGTCAACAGTGACGTCATGATGACGTCATCGGAGATCGTTAGGTTGGTCAAATTAGGATCTGACGCCTTGGGAAGCGTGTTCGAACGACTTTCCCGGGCCGGTTTCATTCTAGGGTTTCTTAGTTGTTTAGTAGGGACTTAAAGTGACCTTAACGTATGCTTTGGACATGACAGGAATTGTACTTTAATCCTTGGACGGGGCTTTACGCTCGGGATTGCAGCGGGATTGTACCGTGAGTGGGCCTTTGATTTCACTAAACCTCGGCATGCATAACTGTTTTACTTTCTATTATATCTATATGTGATTCAAGTAAAAGTATCTGTTTATCTTGAGTCTGATTTATGACACGTATTACGATGTTTGGGCATGAGACCCGTCTGGTTGTTTATGAATGGTTTTGAGTCATGTATATGTATAATGGATCTCGATATTATCTGTGGTACTGCACTGTATAGATCTACCCTAGGATTTTATCTCCTCCGGATGTAGGTACACCGGAGTGGTCACGGCGCATTGCCTGTGAGGAGTCATTCTACGGAGGGACCGGACCGTAGAGTGACTCAGGAGCAGGATTGCTACTATTGGACGTCTGGGACGTCAGGCATCTAGAATGCCATGCTCGGACTGGGTTCGGGATTTGGACTCGGGATTGAGACCCCGGGTGGCACGCGTAGCCTTGGGACTGTGGCCTTATTGGGCGTCTGGGACGTCGGGCATCTGGGATGTCAGGGTTGGGATGTATAGTTCAGTGACTGAGATTATATTATGTTGATATTACTCTGCTTATGATTATATGATTTTGTGGTTTATGATACTAATGCATGTCTTTTCGGAAAACGGAGGGGAAAATTTATATGTTTTCGGAATGGTAAACTATTTTGTAAACCTTGAGTTTCGGCCCACTCACCCTTGTTGTTTTACTACCCCTCCAGGTAGTGCTATTGTGGAGGAGGATCCCGAGGAAGAGGAGGAGGATCCCGAGGAAGAGGCATAGGTTTACGTTGCGCACCTGAACCCTACTGCTGGGTAGGTTGGCACGTAGTTTGTCTAGAGTCGTGCTCAATAAACTGTATTCGGGAACTATCCCTTGTCTGACACTATTTGTATTCGAGTATTTGTGTGGCGTGCTATGTATGACTTAACTATGGATTTTCTTTATGCATTTTACTTTCAATAAGGGTAATTATGATATTTTAATGTCGGGTGTCAGACGAGAGCAGGGCACGTCCCGGGTGGTCCCAGGGGGATCGGGGCGGGTCCTGTCAGTTCTAGATGAAGACTCGTTCTACTGTGCGAGCTTGGGTTGATCGATCTAGGGACAGTCGAGGTTAATCATCAATACAGACCTAAAATTAATGGATTAGAGAAGAAGTTAGGATAAAAAACGAGAGGAATTGATGGAGAATTGGGGGTTAGCTGGTTGGGTTGAGTCGCGGGTAACAGACCCGTTTAAAAGGCTATTCGGGTGAGGGAAAAGACACTGTAGCTGGGCGCGTGGCCTTCACGCGCAGCCACTTTGGGCGGCGCGTGACGACACGTGTGAAGTCATCTCCGGTCACGGTCAATATGAAACTTATTCCTTTCAGTCTAATTCACATTTTATCTTTAGAGTTCGAGTCGATCGGAAGTCGTTCGGGATAAGTTCGGGAGTTTGGAAGTTTAGGTCCTTAAGGTTTATTTCGTCGAAAAATCCAGAAAAATTAGGGAAAATCATACGAGTTATATGAGGATGATTGTAACCCTCCTTGTATGTTTTTACAGGCCCGGAAATTTCCGAAGCTACTGAGGAGCGTACGGGGCGCGATTGACGCGTCCTAAAACCGTGAGTGGACTTTTGGTTTCCAAACTGTGCATGCATGACTATTTTACTTAATTATCTTGTGTTTTCACTTATGATTATATGATGATAAATATGCTATTTCGGTTTTACGTGGTTTCACGATTTTCGAGATAAATATCGTATTTCACGTATTTCGAGGTTACGGTTTTCGCCTATGCATGAATGATGTTTTGATGAAGTCATTGGATATGATTATGCATGTTACGTATTTATGACGTTTGATTATCTATGTGAAGTGATTTCGGGAATTTCATGTTTTGATATTGCATGTGAATTCGGACACAAGTCCTATTTTGACAAGTTATGATTTCCGAATGAATTTTTGGAAAATGGATCATGAAGAATTGTGTTATAAATGGTTTTTGGTTTAAAGACCCAGTTGATTGTTGGATCTGGTTTTGGGTTTAAAGACCCGGCTAATTGATGACGGGGGCAGGCCCGGTAAATTGAGTTTAAAGACTTGTGAGTTTAAAGACTCGGTTATTGTGATACCCCCGAGGCCTATTGATTATGCCTTGAGTTTAAAGACTCGTTGATATCCCGGGAAGGCCTGATATTGAGTTTAAAGACTCGGATGGATCCAACGGTTTACTTGTGATTATTGATTCACTTTTACTCGATTTTCTTAATTGACGTTCAAATGACGATTTCTGGATTTCAGTAATATTATATTTTTTTACACGAGCTATGATAGTTTTCTGTAGTGTTTTCCATGTGTTTCGGAAAAAAGTAATTTCGAATGTTTAATACACGGTTTTCGAATATTTGGTTATGCATGCGTGTTATAAAACTGGAGGGCGAACCCCGATTTCCTTAAACTGTTTTCTGTTAACCTTTGTTTCGGTCCACTCACACTTTGTTGTTTTAACTACCCTCCAGGTCGTGGTACAAGTTCGGGGGCTAGCGCCGAGGTAGAGGCAGATGCATAAAGTTTTCCGTTTCGGAGTAGTTAGTTCACAAAGTAGGATTTGTTCTTTAACTTGTTTTGTAATATTGTGCTCTGTGAAACTATGGACTTGATGTCCAGTCGGTTGTATTCGTTTAATCTCCCTGGTCTGACAATGAGTGTGATGTAATATTATTTGGTTTTCCGGTTTTCTGGTGTCGATTGTCAGACGGGAGCAGGATGCTTCCTGATTATCGAGGCGATAATCGGGGTGGGTCCTGTCAATTGGTATCATAGCATAGGTTTACGGTTCGTGTCTGGCACTTGGGTGTGCCTCGATTTTTGTACTAACTTATGCCTCTTTCAGAGAAGGACGATCGGCCATGCCTCTGCGACGAGAACCCCCTCCACGACCTGACGGTGATGCCGAGAGTGCTTCGATCGAGCGAGCCCAGCGTCTTGGGGCTACTGTGTTTAGTGGTGGAGCGGATCCCGAGGATGCCCACCGTTAGATTTCTCGGTTTGAGCGGATTTTCGCTGTGATGCACTGTCCTCCTGAGGAGCGAGTTGTGTTGGCCACATTTTTGCTTGATGGATCTGCTTATGAGTGGTGGTATACTCTGGAGTTGTCGGGTTGGGATGCCCGTACAGTGACTTGGGAGACCTTTCGTGAACGGTTTCTGGATCAGTATTATCCCCGTTCATTCCGTGATGCTCGAGAGACCGAGTTTCTGCAGCTCCAGCAAGGGAGCATGTCCGTAGCTGAGTATGAGTAGAAATTTCAGATGCTAGCCCGTTTTGCTGCTACCTTTGTGTCTACTGAGGCTGAGAAATGTCGTAGGTTTGAGCTTGGACTACGGGGTGAGATACGGGCCATTGTGACGGCCGAAGCTTTTACTACTCTCAGGGAGTTGTCTGATGCCGCAGTACGGGTTGAGGCTAGTCTCCCGACCCGTCCATAGTACTCTGGTGGTGGACAACGTCGAGAGCGTTCATATCCTGGATCGTATGGTTAGAGAGCCCCGAAGAAGGGACGTTATGGTGGAGCCTCATCTGCAGGCAATCATCGTTATGGCAGGCCTGGTAACTTTCAGAGTCCTGGATTCAGAGCGCCTAGGGCACAGACTGCTCCGCAGGCGAGCGCGACATCGATTGCTTCCACAGGACGGCAGGGTGGTGGTTTTGCTCGAGATGCTTCCAGTGTTATCTGTTTCTTCTGTGGCGAGCAGGGCCACTATCGGAGGGAGTGTCCATCCTTGCCACAGGGTGGTGGCGCAGGTCGGGGTGGAGCAGAGCAGGGTCGGAACACAGCTGCAGTTTCGGGGACTGGGAGTACTAGAGGAGGAGGTACTGGAGCGACTAGTGGACTGAGGGGCCGGGGCCGTGGGCGAGCAGCTGGACCACAGGCCCGAGTTTTTGCTGTTACGCAGCAGGAGGCCAGGGTAGCACCTGGTGTTGTGACAGGTACACTCACGATCTTTGGACATGATGTTTGTGCTTTAATTGATCCCGGAGCTACTCATTCGTTTATATCACGGGACTGTGAGTTGTTGGCGGGTAGAGAGGTGTCCGCACTAGACTGTGACATGGGTGTGAGTACGCCCACGGGAGATGTATTTGTGGTGAATCAAGTGTTGCGGGAGCGTCCCGTAATGGTAGGTGACGTTGGTTTGGTAGCAGACTTGATACTCTTGGACTTGCATGATTTTGATGTCATTCTGGGAATGGATTGGTTAACGCTCCATCATGCTTCTATCGAGTGTGTCGATAAGAAGGTTACTTTTCGGAGCCCGGGGTTACCGGAAACCACCTTTTAGGGAATACAACGAGCAACTCCTGTTGGAGTAATTTCAGCCCTGAAGGCAAGTAAGTTGTTGAGGAAAGGGTGCAGGGATACTTAGCTCAAGTGTTGGACGCACGAGCTGCACTATTGAGAGTGGAGGATATACCGATAGTACAGGAGTTCCCGGATGTCTTTCCAGAATATCTACGAGGATTGCCACCTCATCGAGATGTCGAGTTCACCATTGATATTGTTCCAGGTACGCAGCCTATATCTCAGACTCCGTATCGTATGGCGCGAGCCGAGTTGAAAGAACTGAAGGCGCAGTTGCAAGGGTTACTGGAGTTGGGGTTTATTAGACCGAGTGTATCCCCTTGGGGAGCTCCAGTGTTGTTTGTGCGGAAAAAGGATGGGAGTTTGAGACTTTGCATCGATTACAGGCAACTGAATAAAGTAACAATCAAGAACAAATACCCGTTGCCTCGGATCGATGACTTCTTCGATCAGCTGCGAGGAGCGCAGTACTTCTCCAAAATCGATCTTCATTCTGGGTATCATCAGTTACGGCTTAAGGATGAGGATGTACCCAAGACAGCCTTTAGAACCCGTTATGGTCATTATGAGTTCCTTGTGATGCCGTTTGGTTTGACCAACGCACCCGCAGCATTTATGGATTTGATGAACCGAGTGTTACAGCCATACTTGGATCACTTCGTCATCGTGTTCATCGACGATATTCTAGCTTACTCGAGGAGTGCGGGAGAGCACAAAGAGCACTTAAGGATGGTGCTGGGTACCTTGCGGGAAAACCAGTTGTATGCGAAGCTCAGTAAGTGTCAGTTCTGGTTGACGAGCATGAGTTTCTTTGGGCATGTGATCTCAACTGATGGAATCAGTGTGGATTCTCAGAAAGTTGAAGCAGTGGCGAAGTGGGAACAACCAAAGACCGTCACTGAAGTCAGAAGTTTCTTGGGTTTGGCTGGCTATTACTGGAGGTTTGTAGAGGGTTTCTCTACCATTGCTGCCCCGTTGACACGACTGATGCGGAAGGGAGTCAAATTTGTCTGGGATGACAATTGCGAGCGTAGCTTTCGGCAGCTAAAGGGAAGGTTGACATCTGCTCCTATACTGACCCTTCCAGACGACAATGGGGAATTCGAGGTGTACAGTGATGCATCCTTACAGGGATTGGGATGTGTACTAATGCAGCATGGGAAAGTGATTGCCTATGCTTCGCGCCAGTTGAAGCCGCACGAGCGCAATTATCCTACGCACGACTTGGAGTTAGCTGCTGTTGTACATGCGCTGAAAATTTGGAGACATCACTTGTATGGTGCGACTTGCAGACTGTTCACGGATCACAAGAGCCTGAAGTACTTGTTCACCCAAAAGGAATTAAATGTAAGGTAACGACGGTGGCTAGAGCTAATTAAGGACTATGATTGTACGATTGAGTACCACCCTGGAAAAGCCAATGTAGTGGCTGATGCTCTAAGCTGGAAGTCAACGCATTCTGTGGCGCACCTATGGACGGTTCATTTGCCGCTTTTGGTTGAGCTCCGTAAGACTAGCATTGATTTGGGACTGGATAGCCAAGGTGTCTTGTTGGATAATTTTCATGTGAGACCACTCCTAATCGATCGGATCGTTGAGGCCCAATCTCAAGATCCTGTCTCGTGTGTGCTTCGGATTGAAGTGGAAGCCGGTGAACGGCTAGATTTCACAGTCAAGGAGGATGGAGGCTTGCTAAAAGAAGGATGGTTGTGTGTGCCGGACGTTGAGGCACTGAAGAAGGAGATCATGGACGAGGCTCATAGTTCGGCCTACGCGATGCATCCTGGTGGGACCAAGATGTATTTTACATTGCGAGAACATTATTGGTGGCCGGGTATGAAACGAGAGATTGCCGAGTTTGTCAGAAGGTGTCTGATTTGCCAACAAGTGAAGGCTGAGAGACAACGACCTTATGGAGCCTTACAACCCCTACCTATTCCGGAATGGAAATGGGATCACCTAATGATGGATTTTGTGTTTGGACTTCCTAGGACACCCAGAGGTCACGGAGTTTGGGTGATTGTGGACAGGCTTACAAAATCAGCTCATTTCTTGCCGGTACGAGAGAACTTCAGGATGACACAGTTGGCTCAATTGTTTATCGATGAGATCATCCGGTTGCACGGTACTCCGGAATCCATAGTTTCTGACAGAGACCCGAGGTTTACTTCTCGGTTTTGGAAAAGTCTACAGGAAGCCTTTGGGACGAAACTACGTTTCAGCACTGCATTTCATCCTCAGACTGACGGCCAGTCTGAGCGGACCATCTAGATATTGGAAGATATGATGCGAGCTTGCGTTTTTCAATTTCAAGGCACTTGGGAATCACACCTAGCCTTGATGGAATTTGCCTATAACAACAGTTATTAGGCGAGCATTGGGATGGCTCCTTACGAAGCCTTATACGGACGGCAGTGCAGAACCCCATTGTGTTGGATGGACGTGGGTGAAAGGAAACTGACGAAATCCGAATTGGTGGAATTGACAACCGAGAAGTTCAAACTCATCTGATATCGTCTCAAGGCAGCCCAAGACAGACAAAAGAGCTATGTGGACCATCGGATTCGAGATCTTGAGTTTGCGATCGGAGATCGGGTATTTCTGAAACTGTCCCCTTGGAAAGGTGTAGTGAGATTTGGTAGGCGAGGAAAGTTGAGCCCTCGTTATATTGGACCTTATGAGATTACTGAGAGGATTGGCCAAGTTGCCTACAGGTTAGCATTACCGCCAGAACTTTCGAAGGTCCACGATGTTTTCCACGTGTCGATGCTGCGGAAATATGTATTTGATGCATCGCATGTTCTGGAGGAACAACCTATTGAACTCCGAGAGGACTTGAGTTTTGAAGAACAGCCAGTACAGATTTTGGACCGAAAGGAGAAGGTGCTACGCCGGAAGACCGTTCCTCTGGTAAAGGTTCTCTGGAGGAACCAGAATGCGGAGGAAGCCACATGGGAACCCAAGGCGCAGATGCGAGAACAGTTCCCCTATTTGTTTCCTTGAAATTTCGGGACAAAATTTCTTAAGGGGGGGGGGGGGGGGGGGGGAGATTGTAACGCCTTGGAAATTCGAAAAATGTACTATTGTAAAATATTGAATAAAATGACGTTTTTACCCTTGTGTCTCGTATGGTCAAATTGTTGACTTTTTGATTGGAGGGTCAAACGGACGTTGACCGATGACCGTGACGTAGTTTGGGACGTCACGAGTTCATAGACAGGTGGCACGTCCAATTCCGACGTCCAGAAAAAAAGTTATGACGTTCAGAAGTTCAGGGGCATTATCGTAATTTGGACGTTATAGGGGGAAAAAGTTAACTTTTCTAAATACAATTGATTTTCACACGACTCGAAGACCGTTAGATTCGTCTCGAAGCCCCGAGTACAACGACAGGCGGCACGCGTGAAACGGACATCGGATGACCGAGTTACGGGTCACAGAAGTTGAAGGGCATTTTGGTAATTATTGCCCTGAGGGCATTTTGGTAATTTGCACGGTGGGTACTATAGCACCACCGTGAAAAACAGAGTGCATGGCCATGCCGTGGTTTTTTGTGCGTGCAATTTTTTATGGCCTTAGTGGAATGAAATAGACTAGTTTAGTTTATGTAATTTGAGGTAGTGGGAGCTTGGTTGGGCAGTTTTCAGAGCACGGGAGGAGTAAAGAATGGCCATGGTTTCTGTGTTTGCGGGAAACCGTTTTCAGAGACTTCAGAGTGTCTCCCACGGGTTGCTGGCCGCATTGATCGATTTACGGTGTGCCTTTGAGTCTGGGAGTTCATTTGGAATCGTTCTGCTGTGGAGAGACTGAGAGGGATTGAGAGAAACCGTGAAGAACCATTTTCGGGTTTTGGGGGGGAAAAATTCAGAGTTCAATTTCTATGGGTTTTGGGACCAATCTAAACACTGAGGAAGCTTTTTGGGAGTGACAGGAACACAACCGTGCAAGAGTTGAAGGGATTTGATCAAGGATTGCTCAGGAACTCAAGTTCCAGTTCAGAGAAAAACCAGTTTGGAGGGAAAATCGAAGATCAAATTGTGAGGCCATTTGCGCGGAACCAAGGGCCGTATTAGTCTTCTGGGAGCAAAAGGAAACCGACCACATCGATTTCGAAGGATATCACTCACGAATTGGCCAAGAACTGAGGCCCCTGGTTCTGAGAATTGTCGAGCTTGAGGACGACGACTTCCAGGTTAGTTTGGGGTCAATTGATTGGATGTTTTGGTTCATCTAGGTCCCCTTAAGCTACTGTCTGAGTTAATTGGATAATGGAACTATTTTGGGTGAGTTCTAGATGAAGACTCGTTCGACTGTGCGAGCTTGGGTTGATCGATCTAGGGACAGTCGAGGTTAATCATCAATACAGACCTAAAATTAATGGATTAGAGAAGAAGTTAGGATAAAAAACGAGAGGAATTGATGGAGAATTGGGGGTTAGCTGGTTGGGTTGAGTCGCGGGTAACAAACCCGTTTAACAGGCTATTCGGGTGAGGGAGAAGACACTGTAGCTGGGCGCGTAGCCTTCACGCGCAGCCACTTTGGGCGACGCATGACGGCGCGTGTGAAGTCATCTCCGGTCACGGTCAATATGAAACTTATTCCTTTCAGTCTAATTCACATTTTATCTTTAGAGTTCGAGTCGATCGGAAGTCTTTCGGGATAAGTTCGGGAGTTCGGAAGTTTAGGTCCTTAAGGTTTATTTCGTCGAAAAATCCGGAAAAATTAGGGAAAATCATACGAGTTATTTGAGGATGATTGTAACCCTCCTTGTACGTTTTTACAGGCCCGGACATTTCCGAAGCTACTAAGGAGCGAACGGGGCGCGATTGACGTGTCCTAAAACCGTGAGTGGACTTTTGGTTTCCAAACTGTGCATGCATGACTATTTTACTTAATTATCTTGTGTTTTCACTTATGATTATATGATGATAAATATGCTATTTCGGTTTTACGTGGTTTCACGCTTTTCAAGATAAATATCGTATTTCACGTATTTCGAGGTTACGGATTTCGCCTATGCATGAATGATGTTTTGATGAAGTCATTGGATATGATTATGCATGTTACGTATTTATGACGTTTGATTATATCTGTGAAGTGATTTCGGGAATTTCATGTTTTGATATTGCATGTGAATTCGGACACAAGTCCTATTTTGACAAGTTATGATTTCCGAATGAATTTTTGGAAAATGGATCATGAAGAATTGTGTTATAAATGGTTTTGGGTTTAAAGACCCGGTTGATTGTTGGATCTGGTTTTGGGTTTAAAGACCCGGTTAATTGATGACGGGGGCGGGCCCGGTAAATTGAGTTTAAAGACTCGTGAGTTTAAAGACTCGGTTATTGTGATACCCCCGTGGCCTAATTATTATGCTTTGAGTTTAAAGAGTCGTTGATATCCCGGGAAGGCCTGATATTGAGTTTAAAGACTCAGATGGATCCAACGGCTTACTTGTGATTATTGATTCAGTTTTACTTGATTTGCTTAATTGACGTTCAAATGACGATTTCTGGATTTCGGTAATATTATATTTTTTTACATGAGCTATGATAGTTTTCTGTAGTGTTTTCCATGTGTTTCGGAAAAAGTAATTTCGAATGTTTAATACACGGTTTTTGAATATTTGGTTATGCATGTGTGTTATAAAACTGGAGGGCGAACCCCGATTTCCTTAAACTGTTTTCTGTTAACCTTTGTTTCGATCCACTAACACTTTGTTGTTTTAACTACCCTCCAGGTCGTGGTACAATTTCGGGGGCTAGCGCCGAGGCAGAGGCAGAGGCAGAGGCATAAAGTTTTCTGTTGCGGAGTAGTTAGTTCACAGAGTAGGATTTGTTGTTTAACTTGTTTTGTAATATTGTGCTCTGTGAAACTATGGACTTGATGTCCAGTCGGTTGTATTCGTTTAATCTCCCTGGTCTGACAATGAGTGTGATGTAATATTATTTGGTTTCCAGTTTTCTGGTGTCGATTGTCAGACGGGAGCAGGATGCTTCCCGATTATCGAGGCGATAATCAGGGTGGGTCCTGTCATATATAGCCTTTTTGTTTAGCTGCATATTCAAGAAAACACATTTGACAGTCTTTTGGTTATAGTTTATTTTGATTATAGGGTTTAAGAAGAGGAGAGCAGGTAGGGCCAAAAATTCAAAGATAAAACAGATCAGGCAAGACACCAAATAGTTTTTCAAAAGGTGATTGCACATTTAAAGTATGATAGAGTGTTCGATTTATGAGATAGACAGAAGAGGAACATGCATAAAACCAAAATTTGGAAGGGAGTAATGCAGATTGTAGCAAGGTAACTGCTGTTTCACTATGTTTGTGTTTTTTTTCTACAAAACCGTTTTGGATAGGTGTATAGTGTCAGGACTCGTCCCAAATCCTCCGGGATTAATATGGGATGCGCTTACTCCCGTCTGACACAAAGTGTCAGACAAGGGATAATTCTTGACAGGACCCACCCCGATTATCACCCCGATAACCGGGATGAACCCTGCTCCCGTCTGACAAACATACTCAAAAGACCAAAACAACCACACAAAAATCGCGAAATATACATTGCCAGATCAGAGATAAGTTATAATACAACAAGTCCGCAGTAGCACAGAGCATAGTACAATAAAATATAATACGAGAATCCTACTAAAATCTAGCTACATGCGCAACGGGGAAATTCTATGCCTCCGCCTCTGCCTCAACGTTAGCCCCGGCGCTAGCACCACGACTTGGAGGGTGTTAAAACGTTAAAAGTGTGAGTGGACTAAAAATAAATAGGAGTTATAAAACCGTTTACGAAATAAACCAGGGTTCACCCTCCGTTTGAAAACATGCATGCATAACCAAGTATCTTAAAACAACCATATGTACTATATGAAAATAAGTGCGGAAATCATCAGCAATCAAAACCAAAGTTCGGGCACTCGGCCTTAAATCCATAAGAATCAAGTTATTCGGGTCACAGCCCAAAACATTTGAAAACCAGTGAAAAACATCGATCATACAAGTTACTGGATCTTAAGTGCGCCCGAGTCTTTAAACTCAAAACCATGAGCAAATAATCAGGTCTTCCCGGGATATCAACGAGTCTTTAAACTTAAAACACAATCACAAGCCTCGGGGGGTATCACAATAACTGAGTCTTTAAACTCAAAACCATACCGAGTCTTTAAACTCAAAACATCTCAATCCAGAGCCTTCCCCCCCCCCCCCCCCCCCCCCCCCCGGTCAATCAATCCGAATCTTTAAACTCAAAACCAGATCCAACGGGTTTTTCTCTTTTTCTAGGTCTTTAAACCGAAAACCATTTTTCAAGCTTAAGAAAATGCATCGAAATCCGAAAACCAAAGCCAAACTGGAAATCTTCGAAAACCGAAATCAAGTTTATCGAAATGGGACTTCCGCCCGAATTTCACGTCCAAATCTCAATTCATATCCAAAACATGTCCATAAATCCTTAGTAAAACAGAAAGCGTATAAACATAAATCATCCATCCGAACCCATACTCAAAAGCATAACAGAAATCATATTCTTGAAGCACGTGCAAAATCAATCGTATTGAAAAACGTGCAATCAAGTAAAACAAGCATATTGAAATCATAGGCATAAAATCATATATCAAAAGCATAAAAGCATAATCGAAACATAAAGAAATAAGTAGAAACAGTTATGCATGCTTGGTTAGAAAACAAACAGTCCACTCACAAGGTCCGAACACGCCACTCGCGTCCTGTATGCTCCTCAACTGTCTCAGGAATATCCTGACCTATCAAAAGTCACCAATCTGGGTCACAAACACTTCATTTAAGCTTACCTTAATTTCCCCAATTTTTTTCGGATTTTTAAACTTAATTAAATGAACCCCTAAACCTTCGAACACTCAAAACTACGTCGATACGGTGTCCGATCAACACGAAACTTGTCCTAAAATGTTCGCTACATCGATTAGAGTGAAAACCGTGTTGAACGTTTCCCCAAAAGTAGCCCCACGCACCATCACGCGCCGCCCAAAGGGGCTGTGCGTGGGAGCCACGCGCCTGCTACAGTGTCATCGTCAACCTCCAGCCAACCCGGTTCAGACCGGTCCGATCCAACCGAGCCGACGAGGCCGGTTTTCCCTCGTTTTCAGTCCGTTTTCAAACCTTTATAAACCCTAAGTTTCGTCCTTTCTTGTGTGATGGATTTACTTACTATAAACACGAAATGGAGTTCTAATTCTTACCTCCCAAAATCGAACCAAAAACACAGAAAAATCAACCTTCGGATTCCGGCCACCAGTCACTCCTCTCGTCACGGTTTCGAGTTCCTAACCTTGGCAGTGACTTCCTCCAGTTGTTAGTGTCTAAAAAAACACGCAACCAATCTCTAAAACCCACGACTTTGATTTGGAACATTTCGAGAAAAACAGGGGACCCAGAGACTATACCTGTTTCTGCTCACCGCCGTGAGCTCTGCCGTGGCCCTGCCCGTCCTAGAGTCTCTCCTCAGGTCTCTGATCACCACCACAAGCCCATACTAGACTGGTTTGATCACTTGAGCTCTCAGCCGTGCACGGTGGCCTCTCTGTTTTCCTGGGTTTCTCACACCTTCTCACAATCCTTTTCCTCACTCCCAACACCCCAATGCACTCACTAAACTCTCAGCTTCTCTTTGATCACACACACTCGAACTCAAAGACTCACACACCCTGAGAACTGATCGATTTTTCCCTGTCTCAGTCTCTCTGTTTCTCAGTTGCACGACTAACCAAACATTTTAAAATGTTGGTTTAACCTTGAGAAGGCTGGAAGCCACTAGACAGAGGCCAGGTGTCCTCCAACCCGTGGTCCACTCTCACAAAATATCCAATAAACTCAGGCCATGTGTCCTTATCTGATTGCAAAAATCCCAAGGTACTAAAAAGACTAATTTTCCCCTAAATGTCAAAATTACCATTTTACCCTTCACTTTCTAGACCCATATCTTATCCGTCCGATGTCCGATGTCCGATAACGGCGTACCGCCTATCGTTATACTCAGGACATCGAGACCTATCTAACGGTCCTCGGTTTGTGTGAAAAAAACTTGTCATGCAAAAAGTCAACAAATTCCTCCCTTTTAACTAATTTACGGAAATGCCCTCAACCTTCTGAACATCATAACTTCCTCCTCGGATGTCGGAATCGGGCATGCCACCTGTCTACGGACTCGTGACGTCCCGGACTACGTCACGGTCATCGGTCAAAGTCCATTTGACCGCGTGAACTAAAAGTCAACATTTTACCCATTCTAGGGGCAAAATCGTCATTCTGCACCGTCCGTCGAAAAGTATCCAACTAATCACCGATTATCTTCGCTAAACCGTCATTAACCACTAATCTAATCCCGACTTCCGGGACGGGTCATTACAATTCCAGCCTCAGCCTATTCGGGGCTTCCAGAGTGCACCAAGATCGGAGGAGCAGTGTGATGTCTCGGTCTCTGCTATAACCTTCATCCGCGATCAACCTGAAGGGCATTAAAACCATTGAAATCTGTGAGTGGAGGAAACAACAAATTTAATTTTTAAAACACATTTCACGAAAAGACATTTATGCCCTTCACTAAAAAGTATGCATGCATTCAAAACCATTTTTCAAATCATTTCTCATTGATTAAATCATTAGGGTCTTAGCCCAAAACCGTAAACCAAAGTATATGGGAACTCAGCCCAAAAGCAATCATGTGGGACTCAGCCCAAAACCATTCAGGTGGGTCTCAGCCCAAAACCAAAACCTTAGGGACTCCGCCTAACTCAAGTCACGTGGGTCTCAGTCCAAATCCAGTACACATGGGTCTCAGCCCAAAAACATCATAGAACACGGGGTCTCAGCCCCAAACCAATATTCGTAAAACATCATACATATATGTATATAACCCATCCTTGACATCTCATCTGCCCAATCAAGAACCCGTCACGATATATCTAAAGTATGCATACTACTCGGGTCTCATCTCCGAGTCTACTCCTAGGATCTACGATGTCTGGGAGGGCCTGTCACCGGACCCTATCCGAGACTATCTCATATCTCTCACTCCTGGGATGTAACCCCCCCCCCCCCCCCCCCCTCTTGGAGTCACTCATCCCAAGTAGTGGATCGTGACACTGCAGGATCATCGACGTCTGGAGGAGACTATTCATACGGGAGGGTATATACATATTCAAATACTTTCTTTCTAATCACGATTTAACTGGGTTTCATACCCGAATGTCTCAATATGATTCCTCGAATCTGCTTCAAATCTAAATCACACAGGCCTCAGCCTAAATCCATAATTCAATAGGGTCTCAAACCCGAATTCTCATTTCATAAACCACAATTGGGACTCAAGCCCGATATCATGATTCAACAGGGCCTCAAGCCTGATATCAACATCAACTGGGCCGTAAGCCCAATATCACAACTAACTGGGCCTCAAGCCCGATACCATAAATCAATGGGGCCTCAAGCCCAATATCACAACCAACTGGGCATCAAGCCCTAATTCGTAAACCAACGGGGCTCCCGGCCCGATTATATAACTTAAATGGGCCTCCAGCTCGATTTCTCATCAAATCAAGTGGACTCTAAGTCCGATGGTTTCCAATCAAATGAGTCTCATGCCCGATTCCATATTTCCAAATCCGAAATCATTTCGTCAAACTATCTAGAAATACCAGCACGTATAAGCACAGTACAAAACCATAAACCTCAAAATACGTGCAAATACGTACATACTAAATACCACAATCAAATGCACTAATGGAATCTCAAATCATGTTTATAAAACATATAAAACAATTATGCATGCATCACACTTTAGAAAGTAAGGTCCACTCACAGACCGTCCAAGCTACGTCTCGATAACCGTGTCATAAGCCTCTTCGGCCAATCACCATCACCGGGACTTCCGAACCTGTCCAAATCATGCTAGAGGGTTACTAACTACCTCATTAACCTCTCATTGAAGTCCCATAATTTTTTCAAATTTTTAACTATTTTTAAACTGGATCCTAAACCTTCGGACATCCCGAACTATATCGAAACGATGTCCGATTGACTCGAAACTTGTCCCAAAATGTTCGTTACATCGAAAGGATGATTTTTGATGTTGACATCATCCTCCCCACGCGTCGTCACGCTCCAACCAACGGCCTTGCGCGTGGGCTTCACACGTTGGCTACAGGGTCATCCTCTTCCTCGCGACAGACCGGTTTGGTCGGTTGACTAGTTCGACCGATCCAACTGGACCGGCGTGACCGGTCCAAGCTCATATCTTCCCATTTTTTCATCCTTTTTCTTCCTTCTTTCCACAAATCTTCTCTAATCTATCCTAGGAATTGTTTTATGCAATAAAATCAATGCAAATAATCCTAAAACCTATTGGTTCAATAATCCATTTTAAACCCAAACTTCCATTCCATGTTCTGGGCGCATCTAAGGACCAAAACTACCACCTAATGATCCCATTTAGTCTAGGAACCTTAAAAACATGGCTAGGGGGTTAAGTTCGAGCTTACCTGGCCTGATACTGAATTCGGTGGCCAACCACTGAAAATCCTCTCGGCAGTCAGTCGGGGTCGTTCAGCAGTCCTCAGCCACCGATTTCCATCCCACACGACTCGTACCACCCCTACGACCATCATCCAATCACTAGACAGCCCCCTTAACTTCCAAATCACAAAATTTGAAATTTGAATCCTAGCCGGGTTATCGGATTTTACCTGTTTCCCGAGGTTCCTCCGCCGTTCACGGTGGCTGGTTGTCCTGCCGCCGTCATCTCACCCTCAGCCTCACTCTCTTGGCCTCCACTGAATCAAAGGGGGAAAGGGTTGATTTTGGGTTCATTGGGTTGGATGATCGATCGAATGAGAAAGGGAATGGGGAGTAGATGCATGTATCTGTTTAAGGGAAGCAATGGATGGGTGACACTTGTCACTCATCCATTGGGCCTGTTCCAAAATATCTAAGCCCACTGAGGATAAAAGTTCATCTGTCTCGTAAAATGTGCAATAGTACTTTGGAACTTCTGTGACCCGTATCTTTCCCATCAAACGTCCGATTTCGACGTGCCGCCTGTCTACAGATTCGTATCGATCCGATCTACGTAACGGTCCTAGGCCCTCAGGCATCAGACCTCCCAAGTCGAAAGTCAACTTTTCGCTCTCGTTCAGAGGTAAAATCGTAATTTCGCCCTGAACGTTCGATAATCCTCGAATAGTCCTCGATTAGGCCTGCTGATCCATAATTAACTCTTAATTAATCCTTGAAATCAGGGACGGGTCGTTACATATAGGGACAAGAAGTTTGGTGTGTTATACCCTTGGGTATCAAAAAAAGTTAAGAGTATAATTGAGATATTCTACACCATTATCAGATTAAATAATCTTAATTGAAACAGAAAAGGTATTTAAAATAAAGGCATAAAAGTATAAGAAGATAGAACAAAGATCAGATTTATTCTTCTTTAGAAAAAGCCATTTATATCTAGTACATTCATCAACAAAGTTAACATAGTACCTAAAACCTTCTAGGGACTTGACAGGTGCTGGACCCCAAACATCTGAGTGAATAACCTCAAAAGGTGAAATTGATTTAGAAGCAGGAAATAAAAAAAGGAAGCTTAGTGAACTTTCCTTGAAAATGAGATTCACAGATTTTAGGAATAGGTTCAGTGGGAATAGAGATATGAGATTTATGTAAAGAAACGGAAACACTCTCATTAGATGGGTGTCCTAATGTAACGCCCCGGACATTTAGAAAATGTAATTTTGTAACATAATGAGTAAATGACGTTTTTACCCTTGTGAATAGTATAGTCAAATTGTTGACTTTTTGATTGGTGAATCAAACGGATGTTGACCGATGACCGTGACGTAGTTCGGGACGTCACGAGTCCATAGACAGGTGGCACGCCCAATTCCGACAATCTGGGAAAAAGTTATGACGTTCGGAAGCCCAAGGGCATTTTCGTAATTTGGGCGAAAAGGGGGAAAATGTTGACTTTTTGTTTGCCAACTAATTTTCACACAATTCGAAGACCGTTAGGTAGGTCTCGATGCCCGGAGTACAACGACAGGCGGCACGTCGAAAACGGAGTTCGGTTATGAACGTTACGGGTCACGGAAGGCTAGGGGCAAAATGGTAATTTGTCCAACCAGGGGCAAAATGGACTTTTGGCCTTGATCAGACTTGTCTTTTGTCTGATTCTCACTTCATAAAACACAGAACCGGGTCTTAAGGGAAACACAATAATATCCCCTTTTGACTACTTTTCCCCAAATTAAGGCTTGGACTATGATTATGTCCAATTGGCCCGTGATAAGCCCCAAACTCGTCGCCATTATGCAATTGAACGTCTAAGTAGCATAACTGAGAGAGAGGGACTTGAGAGGTTCAGAGAACTGAGAGAATTTTGCTTCGAAAATTCTGGGAAATTGGGGGAAAATCGAATTCGGATTTGGGAGCCAGGAGAGGAGCAATTGAGGATTCCATTAGGTTGCTGGGATCAAAACTAAAAGCTTTGCAACAAAAACGAGAAGAATTCGTGTCGAATTGAGGAAGAACAGACGCTGCCATGGCTGCCAAAAATCGACCTTGAGTTCAGATACTTAGAGGTAAGCTCAATCGAAATTGATCATGGAAAATTGTTCATTATACTCTCACGAAGCTAACCATATGAATTAATTGAAAAATCAGGCACGGAATCGTGAAACCCGATTAGGAGACCCGTCGAATTTCGATCGTGAGTCGTGAAGATTTGGACCTTACCTGAGGTAATTGAGTTCACAGAACTGAAATGAAGTTAGAGTAGATGAGATCAGTTGAAAGAACGGATCGATTCGAGGTCGAATTGACTGAGATTGCATCGGATCCTATCGCGGGTATTTCAACCCGTTTATCAGACAAACGGGCGAGAACGATGCACTGTAGCTGTACTGTGCTGGGCGCGTGGCTTTCACGCGCAGCCGCTTGCGGCGGCGCGTGACGGCGCGTGGGGAGGATTCCGGCAAAGTGTTCAACATGAAACTTGATGTTCTCGATGATACGAACCTATCCGCGTTGGTTTCGGGTCAATCGGATATGGTTTCAGTGTAGTTCCGAGTACCCGACACGTTTAAATTTATATTAAAATAATATTATAAAATTCCGACAATTAGGGGATTCCTGTTTAAGGATTATATGATAGCCTAGTAACCTTAAATCACTTTGTTTGACAGGCTGGAATATTCCCGGGACTTCGGAGGAAAACGAACAGCTCGAGGCTGAACAATCGGGACGGTGTGTGTGAGTGGACTTTTGGTTTTCTAACTGTGATGCATGCATATATGGTTTAAAATGCTTATCTATATGATTTTCTATGATTTGACATGATTGATGCTTCGATTCGGTGATTTCTCGATTTTCTCGGTTTTATGATTATTATATTATTATATTCTGGCACGCTTTTCGAGAAATCATGAAATTGGTTAAAAATGATATTGTGGGCGTGAGAACCCAAGTAAATAATGATTTTGACTCGGATTTGGAGTTACATGTGAATTTGATGATTTTTAGTATTTTCGTGATTATTTTAATCAGTCTTTCGGGCACGTTTTACGAGGAACGTGCAAATGATGTTTTGGGCTAGGCCCGGATTGAAAATGATATTTGGACTCGGATTATGAGTCAATGATTGATTTTATGGATTTACGTGATCGTGGCAACTCGGGTTTACGGTTGCACGGATTTACGTGAAATTGGTATTTTGGGGTGGGACCCAATGGAATTGTGTTTCTGATTGGATTTGCATTTTCCATGTGATTATATGATGATAATGATGATTTCGGATTTATAAAGTAAATCGGGACTTTGGTTAACTTAGGGCCGAGACCCTGTATTGATATTTGATTTGGTTTTCAATGCAACTGTTTTTCACTGGTTTTAGTGATGGTGATATGTTGCGGATATTTAGGGCTTTCGGGAGAAAATATGTTTTTCCCCGGAGTGCACCCTGGAGATAACGCTCGCCTTCGGGATGGAAGTGTTTACCCCGAAGAGGTCACGTAGCACGATCTTTGTCTTGCAGCCCAGGGGAGGCTTGACTCAGATCAGATGTGCTGGATTATATGGATCGGTAAGTGATGTGTTCACTAGATCTGGATTGCCGGCTGGTGATGTGTTCACAGCGGCGGATGCTCGGATTTTGAGCGGTCCTTGAGCCTATTAATATGCACGCGTTGCAGGGATAAAACGTGACTCTAAGCAACAAGATATGGAAATAAGTCCCGTGGTTTTGTGGAAATTGTTTTGATTGATCCACTTTAATTGATTTCCCATTATCACTCGTGTTTTATGATATGCATGCATGTTTGTGAAAACTGGAGGGTAAGAACTGTATTTTGGCAAATATTTTTATAAGAGGTCATTTTTGTCCACTCACACCTTTATTGTTTTATGCACCCTCCAGGCCAGTGTACAGGTACGAGGGCTAAAAACGAGGCAAGCGAGGCAAAAGAATAAATAGACCGTTGCGCACTCAGACATTCTACAGAGTAGGAATTTGACCCCTATCTGTAATGATACCTATGCTCTGTATTGTCCTTGACTAGTCAAACTTGTGACGTCATTGGTCTGTAAAACTTAACTATCCCTTGTCTGACAATGTTTTCGGGATTTGTTGTGTGTTGTGTGTAATAAGTTTGGTTACTTTCGGAAATTTTTAATTATTGTCAGACGGGAGCAGGATTCATCACGACTATCGAGGGATAATCGGGATGGGTCTTGTCAAATTGGTATCAGAGCATTAGGTCACGGTCTGAGTCTTACACATTAGTATACACGAATTGTGATACTGATATGTTTCTCTTATAGAACATCACAATATGCCTCCGAGACGCGAGCCCCGTACCCAGTCTGGCGATGATTTTGGAGGTCCGGACATTGAGAGAGCTCAACGTTTAGGGGCCATTGCATTCACTGGCCTGACTGATCCAGAAGAGGCTTTTGAGTGGATCACTCAATTTGAGCGGATCTTCGAGATTATGCAATGTCCACCAGGAGATATGGTTCCACTGGCCACATTTATGCTGAGCAGCCAAGCTTACCGTTGGTGGCGCGGATTGCAACTAACAGGGATGGATGCCCGTACTCTGAGTTGGGAGGACTTTCGTCATCGTTTCCTGGATCAGTTCTATCCTCGCTCCTTTCGTAATGCCAGGGAGGTTGAATTCCTACAACTACATCAGGGGGACATGTCAGTGGCAGACTATGAACTGAAATTCCTGAACCTGTCCAGTTTTGCTCCTCTTTATGTATCTAACGAAGAGGACAAGTGCCGAAGGTTCGAGCAAGGACTGAGGAATGACATCCGAGGAGCTGTGACTGTGGGAACTTATGCCACCCTGCGAGAGTTGTCTGATGCAGCTGCACGAGTTGAGGCGACCTTGCCAGTGCCACAGCAGTTTTCGGGCTCTGGTCGACGCCGGGGACCGTCAGTACCAGGGATCTACGAACCAGAGGTCCTCCAAGCGAGGTAATTATGGCTCTGGATCTTCGCGTGGCGCTCGTCCGAGTTATGGAGGTAGGGGAACACAGACATTTGGGTATCGACCATCAGCGACTGCACAGTTCAGAGAGGCATCAGTGGGATCTACTGACCGACAGAGTAATGACCGAGGCAATGTTCTTGTCTGCTTTTACTGTAGGGAGCCGGGTCACTTCAAACGAGACTGTCCACGATTGGTTGGTAGTAGCGGCACTGGATGGGGCTCTACTGAGCGGGGCCCTAGTACGACTTCGGCTTCAAATGCTACAAGTGGGAGAGGAGGTGGCAGAACTCGTGGTGGATCTGGTGGATCACGAGGGCGTGGTCGGACTTCGGGACCACAGGCTCGAGTCTATGCGGTGACTCAACAGGAGGCCCGAGCAGCCCCGGAGGTGGTGACAGGTATGCTTACTATTTTCGGTCATCATGCACGTACTTTAATAGATCCGGGAGCTACCCACTCTTTTGTTTCTCGGGAGTATGCATTGTTGGCAGATAGAGAGATTTCTGCGATCGGATGTGAGATGGGAGTCGGTACACCGACTGGAGAGTTGTATGTAGTAAACCAAGTAATACGAGGATACCCTATTGTGATAGGGGACGTGCATCTAGTGGTTGACTTGATACTCTTAGACTTGTGTGACTTTGATGTTATCCTTGGGATGGATTGGCTGACAACCCATCATGCCTCTATCGAGTGTTTCGATATGAGGGTGATACTTCAGAGCCCTGGATTACCTGAGGTGATATTTCAGGGAGATCGGAGGATGATAACCCCTAGAGTCATATCAGCCCTCTCGGCAGATAGATTTCTGAGGAAGGGCTGTCAGGGTTATCTAGCTTATGTTGTCGATGTGCGGGATGCACCAATCAAGGCCGAGGATATCCCAGTAGTGTGTGACTTCCCAGATGTATTTCCTGAGGATTTACCAGGATTACCCCCTTCTCGAGAGATTGAGTTCACTATCGAACTAATTCCTGGTACACGACCTATATCCTTGACACCTTATCGGATGGCACCAGCTGAGTTAAGGGAATTGAAGGTACAGTTGCAAGATCTTGTGGATGTGGGATTCATTCGACCAAGTGTATCGCCATGGGGAGCCCCAGTATTGTTTGTGAAAAAGAAGGAAGGAAGTTTGAGACTCTGTATGGATTACAGGCAACTTAACAAAGTCACGATAAAGAATAAGTATCCTTTGCCTCGGATTGATGATCTGTTTGATCAATTAAGGGGAGCCAAGTATTTTTCGAAGATTGATCTGCGTTCTGGTTACCACCAGTTAAGGATTCGGGAGGAGGACATTCCAAAAACAGCTTTCCGAACTCGGTATGGTCATTATGAATTTCTGGTGATGCCATTTGGATTGACTAATGCACCTGCGGCATTCATGGATTTGATGAACCGAGTATTCCGGAAGTACCTTGACCGATTTGTTATTGTGTTCATTGATGACATTCTAGTGTATTCAAGCAGTAAGAGGGCGCATGAGGAACATTTGAGGATTGTGCTTGATACGCTAAGGAGGAACCAGCTCTTTGCCAAACTGAGTAAGTGCCAATTTTGGTTAACGAGTGTTGGTTTTCTGGGACATGTGATTTCCGCGGATGGGATTCGTGTTGACCCCCAGAAGATAGAAGCGGTAGCAAACTGGGAGCAGCCAAAGACAGTAACCGAAGTAAGGAGCTTTTTGGGATTGGCCGGTTATTACAGACGTTTTGTGGAAGGCTTCTCCGCGATTGCTGCTCCGATGACCCGCCTAACCAGGAAAGGAATCAAGTTTGTTTGGGGCGAAGACTGTGAGCAAAGTTTCCAAGAATTGAAGAAAAGGTTGACCTCCGCTCCTATCTTAACCCTTCCGGATGATAGTGGAGAGTTTGAGGTGTACAGTGATGCATCCTTACAAGGATTAGGGTGTGTGTTAATGCAACATGGAAAGGTAATCGCATATGCCTCTCGACAACTGAAACCGCATGAACGTAACTATCCCACTCATGATTTGGAATTAGCTGTGGTGGTACATGCCCTGAAGATTTGGAGACATTACTTGTATGGGGAGACATGTAGACTTTTCACGGATCATAAGAGTTTGAAGTACTTTTTCACACAGAAGGAATTGAATTTGAGACAGAGACGATGGTTGGAGCTAATTAAGGATTACGACTGCACGATTGAGTACCATCCTGGAAAAGCTAATGTGGTAGCGGATGCACTGAGTCGGAAATCAGCTCACACTGTGGCACATCTACGAATGGTGCATTTACCCTTGTTGGTGGAACTACGTAGGACTGGAGTTGCTTTGGGACTGGATAACCAAGGTGGCTTACTAGCAAGTTTCCAGGTGCGACCAATTCTGATTGATCGAGTTATTGAAGCCCAACTGGAAGACCCTATCTTGTGTGTCCTTCGAATTGAAGCTGATGCGGGGGAACGACAAGATGTTGCAATTAGAAGGGATGGAGCCCTAGTAAAGGACGGACGGTTGTGTGTGCCCGAAAATGTAGCATTAAAGAAAGAGATTCTGGACGAGGCCCATAGTTCAGCGTATGCAATGCATCCCGGTGGGACGAAAATGTACCGTACGTTACGAGAGCATTATTGGTGGCCGGGTATGAAACGGGAGATTGCAGAGTTTGTGAGTAAGTGCTTGGTATGTCAACAAGTAAAGGCTGAAAGGCAAAGACCCTATGGAGCACTGCAACCCCTACCGATACCGGAATGGAAATGGGATCATATAACCATGGATTTTGTGTTTAAACTTCCTAGAACGCCTAAAGGACATGATGGAGTCTGGGTAATAGTGGATAGGCTTACCAAATCAGCTCATTTCCTACCTGTAAGGGAAGACTTTCGGTTGACGCAGTATGCCAGACTCTTCATTGACGAGATTATTCGACTCCATGGTACTCCTGTCTCTATTGTATCTGATCGAGATCCCCGATTTACATCCAGATTCTGGCAAAGCTTACAGGAAGCTTTCGGGACGAGATTGCATTTTAGCACGGCATTCCACCCTCAGACCGACGGGCAATCGGAACGGACTATTCAGACCTTGGAGGACATGATGAGGGCATGTGTCTTGCAATTCCAGGGTACTTGGGAGTCACATCTACCATTGATGGAATTCGCCTACAACAATAGTTACCAAGCAAGTATCGGGATGGCTCCTTATGAAGCCTTATATGGACGACAGTGCAGAACCCCTTTGTGTTGGACTGAGGTGGGCGAAAGGAAATTGTCTAAATCTGAATTGATAGACTTAACAACGGAAAAGGTTAAACTCATCCGAGACAGACTCAAGACAGCCCAAGACAGACAAAAGAGTTTTGCAGACACTTTTTGCGGGGGGGGGGGGGGGGGGGGGGGGGGGGGGGGGGGGGGGGGGGGGGGGGGGGGGGGGGGGGGGGGGGGGGGTATTGTGCGATTCGGCAGACGCGGGAAACTGAGCCCCCGTTTCATTGGACCTTATGAGATTGTGGAGAGAATTGGTCGAGTTGCCTACAGATTAGCATTACCTTCTGAGCTTTCGAGGGTCCATGATGTTTTCCATGTGTCAATGCTACGGAAATATGTGTATGATGAGTCCCATGTGTTGGAGGAACAGCCGGTTGAACTCAGAGAGGACCTAAGTTTTGAAGAACAGCCTGTACAGATCTTGGACCGAAAGGACAAAGTGCTCCGACGGAAGACGATTCCCTTAGTGAAGGTTCTTTGGAGGAATCAGAACGTGGAAGAAGCTACGTGGGAACCTGAGACACAGATGCGAGACCAGTACCCGTATTTGTTTCATTGAAATTTCGGGGACGAAATTTCTTAAGGGGGGAAGGTTGTAACGCCCCGGACATTTAGAAAATGTAATTTTGTAACATAATGAGTAAATGACGTTTTTACCCTTGTGAATAGTATAGTCAAATTGTTGACTTTTTGATTGGTGAATCAAACGGATGTTGACCGATGACCGTGACGTAGTTCGGGACGTCACGAATCCATAGACAGGTGGCACGCCCAATTCCGACAATCTGGGAAAAAGTTATGACGTTCGGAAGCCCAAGGGCATTTTCGTAATTTGGGCGAAAAGGGGGAAAATGTTGACTTTTTGTTTGCCAACTAATTTTCACACGATTCGAAGACCGTTAGGTAGGTCTCGATGCCCGGAGTACAACGACAGGCGGCACGTCGAAAACGGAGTTCGGTTATGAACGTTACGGGTCACGGAAGGCTAGGGGCAAAATGGTAATTTGTCCAACCAGGGGCAAAATGGACTTTTGGCCTTGATCAGACTTGTCTTTTGTCTGATTCTCACTTCATAAAACACAGAACCGGGTCTTAAGGGAAACACAATAATATCCCCTTTTGACTACTTTTCCCCAAATTAAGGCTTGGACTATGATTATGTCCAATTGGCCCGTGATAAGCCCCAAACTCGTCGCCATTATGCAATTGAACGTCTAAGTAGCATAACTGAGAGAGAGGGACTTGAGAGGTTCAGAGAACTGAGAGAATTTTGCTTCGAAAATTCTGGGAAATTGGGGGAAAATCGAATTCGGATTTGGGAGCCAGGAGAGGAGCAATTGAGGATTCCATTAGGTTGCTGGGATCAAAACTAAAAGCTTTGCAACAAAAACGAGAAGAATTCGTGTCGAATTGAGGAAGAACAGACGCTGCCATGGCTGCCAAAAATCGACCTTGAGTTCAGATACTTAGAGGTAAGCTCAATCGAAATTGATCATGGAAAATTGTTCATTATACTCTCACGAAGCTAACCATATGAATTAATTGAAAAATCAGGCACGGAATCGTGAAACCCGATTAGGAGACCCGTCGAATTTCGATCGTGAGTCGTGAAGATTTGGACCTTACCTGAGGTAATTGAGTTCACAGAACTGAAATGAAGTTAGAGTAGATGAGATCAGTTGAAAGAACGGATCGATTCGAGGTCGAATTGACTGAGATTGCATCGGATCCTATCGCGGGTATTTCAACCCGTTTATCAGACAAACGGGCGAGAACGATGCACTGTAGCTGTACTGTGCTGGGCGCGTGGCTTTCACGCGCAGCCGCTTGCGGCGGCGCGTGACGGCGCGTGGGGAGGATTCCGGCAAAGTGTTCAACATGAAACTTGATGTTCTCGATGATACGAACCTATCCGCGTTGGTTTCGGGTCAATCGGATATGGTTTCAGTGTAGTTCCGAGTACCCGACACGTTTAAATTTATATTAAAATAATATTATAAAATTCCGACAATTAGGGGATTCCTGTTTAAGGATTATATGATAGCCTAGTAACCTTAAATCACTTTGTTTGACAGGCTGGAATATTCCCGGGACTTCGGAGGAAAACGAACAGCTCGAGGCTGAACAATCGGGACGGTGTGTGTGAGTGGACTTTTGGTTTTCTAACTGTGATGCATGCATATATGGTTTAAAATGCTTATCTATATGATTTTCTATGATTTGACATGATTGATGCTTCGATTCGGTGATTTCTCGATTTTCTCGGTTTTATGATTATTATATTATTATATTCTGGCACGCTTTTCGAGAAATCATGAAATTGGTTAAAAATGATATTGTGGGCGTGAGAACCCAAGTAAATAATGATTTTGACTCGGATTTGGAGTTACATGTGAATTTGATGATTTTTAGTATTTTCGTGATTATTTTAATCAGTCTTTCGGGCACGTTTTACGAGGAACGTGCAAATGATGTTTTGGGCTAGGCCCGGATTGAAAATGATATTTGGACTCGGATTATGAGTCAATGATTGATTTTATGGATTTACGTGATCGTGGCAACTCGGGTTTACGGTTGCACGGATTTACGTGAAATTGGTATTTTGGGGTGGGACCCAATGGAATTGTGTTTCTGATTGGATTTGCATTTTCCATGTGATTATATGATGATAATGATGATTTCGGATTTATAAAGTAAATCGGGACTTTGGTTAACTTAGGGCCGAGACCCTGTATTGATATTTGATTTGGTTTTCAATGCAACTGTTTTTCACTGGTTTTAGTGATGGTGATATGTTGCGGATATTTAGGGCTTTCGGGAGAAAATATGTTTTTCCCCGGAGTGCACCCTGGAGATAACGCTCGCCTTCGGGATGGAAGTGTTTACCCCGAAGAGGTCACGTAGCACGATCTTTGTCTTGCAGCCCAGGGGAGGCTTGACTCAGATCAGATGTGCTGGATTATATGGATCGGTAAGTGATGTGTTCACTAGATCTGGATTGCCGGCTGGTGATGTGTTCACAGCGGCGGATGCTCGGATTTTGAGCGGTCCTTGAGCCTATTAATATGCACGCGTTGCAGGGATAAAACGTGACTCTAAGCAACAAGATATGGAAATAAGTCCCGTGGTTTTGTGGAAATTGTTTTGATTGATCCACTTTAATTGATTTCCCATTATCACTCGTGTTTTATGATATGCATGCATGTTTGTGAAAACTGGAGGGTAAGAACTGTATTTTGGCAAATGTTTTTATAAGAGGTCATTTTTGTCCACTCACACCTTTATTGTTTTATGCACCCTCCAGGCCAGTGTACAGGTACGAGGGCTAAAAACGAGGCAAGCGAGGCAAAAGAATAAATAGACCGTTGCGCACTCAGACATTCTACAGAGTAGGAATTTGACCCCTATCTGTAATGATACCTATGCTCTGTATTGTCCTTGACTAGTCAAACTTGTGACGTCATTGGTCTGTAAAACTTAACTATCCCTTGTCTGACAATGTTTTCGGGATTTGTTGTGTGTTGTGTGTAATAAGTTTGGTTACTTTCGGAAATTTTTAATTATTGTCAGACGGGAGCAGGATTCATCACGACTATCGAGGGATAATTGGGATGGGTCTTGTCAAATTGGTATCAGAGCATTAGGTCACGGTCTGAGTCTTACACATTAGTATACACGAATTGTGATACTGATATGTTTCTCTTACAGAACATCACAATATGCCTCCGAGACGCGAGCCCCGTACCCAGTCTGGCGATGATTTTGGAGGTCCGGACATTGAGAGAGCTCAACGTTTAGGGGCCATTGCATTCACTGGCCTGACTGATCCAGAAGAGGCTTTTGAGTGGATCACTCAATTTGAGCGGATCTTCGAGATTATGCAATGTCCACCAGGAGATATGGTTCCACTGGCCACATTTATGCTGAGCAGCCAAGCTTACCGTTGGTGGCGCGGATTGCAACTAACAGGGATGGATGCCCGTACTCTGAGTTGGGAGGACTTTCGTCATCGTTTCCTGGATCAGTTCTATCCTCGCTCCTTTCGTAATGCCAGGGAGGTTGAATTCCTACAACTACATCAGGGGGACATGTCAGTGGCAGACTATGAACTGAAATTCCTGAACCTGTCCAGTTTTGCTCCTCTTTATGTATCTAACGAAGAGGACAAGTGCCGAAGGTTCGAGCAAGGACTGAGGAATGACATCCGAGGAGCTGTGACTGTGGGAACTTATGCCACCCTGCGAGAGTTGTCTGATGCAGCTGCACGAGTTGAGGCGACCTTGCCAGTGCCACAGCAGTTTTCGGGCTCTGGTCGACGCCGGGACCGTCAGTACCAGGGATCTACGAACCAGAGGTCCTCCAAGCGAGGTAATTATGGCTCTGGATCTTCGCGTGGCGCTCGTCCGAGTTATGGAGGTAGGGGAACACAGACATTTGGGTATCGACCATCAGCGACTGCACAGTTCAGAGAGGCATCAGTGGGATCTACTGACCGACAGAGTAATGACCGAGGCAATGTTCTTGTCTGCTTTTACTGTAGGGAGCCGGGTCACTTCAAACGAGACTGTCCACGATTGGTTGGTAGTAGCGGCACTGGATGGGGCTCTACTGAGCGGGGCCCTAGTACGACTTCGGCTTCAAATGCTACAAGTGGGAGAGGAGGTGGCAGAACTCGTGGTGGATCTGGTGGATCACGAGGGCGTGGTCGGACTTCGGGACCACAGGCTCGAGTCTATGCGGTGACTCAACAGGAGGCCCGAGCAGCCCCGGAGGTGGTGACAGGTATGCTTACTATTTTCGGTCATCATGCACGTACTTTAATAGATCCGGGAGCTACCCACTCTTTTGTTTCTCGGGAGTATGCACTGTTGGCAGATAGAGAGATTTCTGCGATCGGATGTGAGATGGGAGTCGGTACACCGACTGGAGAGTTGTATGTAGTAAACCAAGTAATACGAGGATACCCTATTGTGATAGGGGACGTGCATCTAGTGGTTGACTTGATACTCTTAGACTTGTGTGACTTTGATGTTATCCTTGGGATGGATTGGCTGACAACCCATCATGCCTCTATCGAGTGTTTCGATATGAGGGTGATACTTCAGAGCCCTGGATTACCTGAGGTGATATTTCAGGGAGATCGGAGGATGATAACCCCTAGAGTCATATCAGCCCTCTCGGCAGATAGATTTCTGAGGAAGGGCTGTCAGGGTTATCTAGCTTATGTTGTCGATGTGCGGGATGCACCAATCAAGGCCGAGGATATCCCAGTAGTGTGTGACTTCCCAGATGTATTTCCTGAGGATTTACCAGGATTACCCCCTTCTCGAGAGATTGAGTTCACTATCGAACTAATTCCTGGTACACGACCTATATCCTTGACACCTTATCGGATGGCACCAGCTGAGTTAAGGGAATTGAAGGTACAGTTGCAAGATCTTGTGGATGTGGGATTCATTCGACCAAGTGTATCGCCATGGGGAGCCCCAGTATTGTTTGTGAAAAAGAAGGAAGGAAGTTTGAGACTCTGTATGGATTACAGGCAACTTAACAAAGTCACGATAAAGAATAAGTATCCTTTGCCTCGGATTGATGATCTGTTTGATCAATTAAGGGGAGCCAAGTATTTTTCGAAGATTGATCTGCGTTCTGGTTACCACCAGTTAAGGATTCGGGAGGAGGACATTCCAAAAACAGCTTTCCGAACTCGGTATGGTCATTATGAATTTCTGGTGATGCCATTTGGATTGACTAATGCACCTGCGGCATTCATGGATTTGATGAACCGAGTATTCCGGAAGTACCTTGACCGATTTGTTATTGTGTTCATTGATGACATTCTAGTGTATTCAAGCAGTAAGAGGGCGCATGAGGAACATTTGAGGATTGTGCTTGATACGCTAAGGAGGAACCAGCTCTTTGCCAAACTGAGTAAGTGCCAATTTTGGTTAACGAGTGTTGGTTTTCTGGGACATGTGATTTCCGCGGATGGGATTCGTGTTGACCCCCAGAAGATAGAAGCGGTAGCAAACTGGGAGCAGCCAAAGACAGTAACCGAAGTAAGGAGCTTTTTGGGATTGGCCGGTTATTACAGACGTTTTGTGGAAGGCTTCTCCGCGATTGCTGCTCCGATGACCCGCCTAACCAGGAAAGGAATCAAGTTTGTTTGGGGCGAAGACTGTGAGCAAAGTTTCCAAGAATTGAAGAAAAGGTTGACCTCCGCTCCTATCTTAACCCTTCCGGATGATAGTGGAGAGTTTGAGGTGTACAGTGATGCATCCTTACAAGGATTAGGGTGTGTGTTAATGCAACATGGAAAGGTAATCGCATATGCCTCTCGACAACTGAAACCGCATGAACGTAACTATCCCACTCATGATTTGGAATTAGCTGTGGTGGTACATGCCCTGAAGATTTGGAGACATTACTTGTATGGGGAGACATGTAGACTTTTCACGGATCATAAGAGTTTGAAGTACTTTTTCACACAGAAGGAATTGAATTTGAGACAGAGACGATGGTTGGAGCTAATTAAGGATTACGACTGCACGATTGAGTACCATCCTGGAAAAGCTAATGTGGTAGCGGATGCACTGAGTCGGAAATCAGCTCACACTGTGGCACATCTACGAATGGTGCATTTACCCTTGTTGGTGGAACTACGTAGGACTGGAGTTGCTTTGGGACTGGATAACCAAGGTGGCTTACTAGCAAGTTTCCAGGTGCGACCAATTCTGATTGATCGAGTTATTGAAGCCCAACTGGAAGACCCTATCTTGTGTGTCCTTCGAATTGAAGCTGATGCGGGGGAACGACAAGATGTTGCAATTAGAAGGGATGGAGCCCTAGTAAAGGACGGACGGTTGTGTGTGCCCGAAAATGTAGCATTAAAGAAAGAGATTCTGGACGAGGCCCATAGTTCAGCGTATGCAATGCATCCCGGTGGGACGAAAATGTACCGTACGTTACGAGAGCATTATTGGTGGCCGGGTATGAAACGGGAGATTGCAGAGTTTGTGAGTAAGTGCTTGGTATGTCAACAAGTAAAGGCTGAAAGGCAAAGACCCTATGGAGCACTGCAACCCCTACCGATACCGGAATGGAAATGGGATCATATAACCATGGATTTTGTGTTTAAACTTCCTAGAACGCCTAAAGGACATGATGGAGTCTGGGTAATAGTGGATAGGCTTACCAAATCAGCTCATTTCCTACCTGTAAGGGAAGACTTTCGGTTGACGCAGTATGCCAGACTCTTCATTGACGAGATTATTCGACTCCATGGTACTCCTGTCTCTATTGTATCTGATCGAGATCCCCGATTTACATCCAGATTCTGGCAAAGCTTACAGGAAGCTTTCGGGACGAGATTGCATTTTAGCACGGCATTCCACCCTCAGACCGACGGGCAATCGGAACGGACTATTCAGACCTTGGAGGACATGATGAGGGCATGTGTCTTGCAATTCCAGGGTACTTGGGAGTCACATCTACCATTGATGGAATTCGCCTACAACAATAGTTACCAAGCAAGTATCGGGATGGCTCCTTATGAAGCCTTATATGGACGACAGTGCAGAACCCCTTTGTGTTGGACTGAGGTGGGCGAAAGGAAATTGTCTAAATCTGAATTGATAGACTTAACAACGGAAAAGGTTAAACTCATCCGAGACAGACTCAAGACAGCCCAAGACAGACAAAAGAGTTATACAGACCACCGAGTCAGAGATCTGGAATTTGCAGTTGGAGATTGGGTATTCTTGAAGTTATCTCCTTGGAAAGGTATTGTGCGATTCGGCAGACGCGGGAAACTGAGCCCCCGTTTCATTGGACCTTATGAGATTGTGGAGAGAATTGGTCGAGTTGCCTACAGATTAGCATTACCTTCTGAGCTTTCGAGGGTCCATGATGTTTTCCATGTGTCAATGCTACGGAAATATGTGTATGATGAGTCCCATGTGTTGGAGGAACAGCCGGTTGAACTCAGAGAGGACCTAAGTTTTGAAGAACAGCCTGTACAGATCTTGGACCGAAAGGACAAAGTGCTCCGACGGAAGACGATTCCCTTAGTGAAGGTTCTTTGGAGGAATCAGAACGTGGAAGAAGCTACGTGGGAACCTGAGACACAGATGCGAGACCAGTACCCGTATTTGTTTCATTGAAATTTCGGGGACGAAATTTCTTAAGGGGGGAAGGTTGTAACGCCCCGGACATTTAGAAAATGTAATTTTGTAACATAATGAGTAAATGACGTTTTTACCCTTGTGAATAGTATAGTCAAATTGTTGACTTTTTGATTGGTGAATCAAACGGATGTTGACCGATGACCGTGACGTAGTTCGGGACGTCACGAATCCATAGACAGGTGGCACGCCCAATTCCGACAATCTGGGAAAAAGTTATGACGTTCGGAAGCCCAAGGGCATTTTCGTAATTTGGGCGAAAAGGGGGAAAATGTTGACTTTTTGTTTGCCAACTAATTTTCACACGATTCGAAGACCGTTAGGTAGGTCTCGATGCCCGGAGTACAACGACAGGCGGCACGTCGAAAACGGAGTTCGGTTATGAACGTTACGGGTCACGGAAGGCTAGGGGGCAAAATGGTAATTTGTCACAACCAGGGGCAAAATGGACTTTTGGCCTTGATCAGACTTGTCTTTTGTCTGATTCTCACTTCATAAAACACAGAACCGGGTCTTAAGGGAAACACAATAATATCCCCTTTTGACTACTTTTCCCCAAATTTAAGGCTTGGACTATGATTATGTCCAATTGGCCCGTGATAAGCCCCAAACTCGTCGCCATTATGCAATTGAACGTCTAAGTAGCATAACTGAGAGAGAGGGACTTGAGAGGTTCAGAGAACTGAGAGAATTTTGCTTCGAAAATTCTGGGAAATTGGGGGAAAATCGAATTCGGATTTGGGAGCCAGGAGAGGAGCAATTGAGGATTCCATTAGGTTGCTGGGATCAAAACTAAAAGCTTTGCAACAAAAACGAGAAGAATTCGTGTCGAATTGAGGAAGAACAGACGCTGCCATGGCTGCCAAAAATCGACCTTGAGTTCAGATACTTAGAGGTAAGCTCAATCGAAATTGATCATGGAAAATTGTTCATTATACTCTCACGAAGCTACCATATGAATTAATTGAAAAATCAGGCACGGAATCGTGAAACCCGATTAGGAGACCCGTCGAATTTCGATCGTGAGTCGTGAAGATTTGGACCTTACCTGAGGTAATGAGTTCACAGAACTGAAATGAAGTTAGAGTAGATGAGATCAGTTGAAAGAACGGATCGATTCGAGGTCGAATTGACTGAGATTGCATCGGATCCTATCGCGGGTATTTCAACCCGTTTATCAGACAAACGGGCGAGAACGATGCACTGTAGCTGTACTGTGCTGGGCGCGTGGCTTTCACGCGCAGCCGCTTGCGGCGGCGCGTGACGGCGCGTGGGGAGGATTCCGGCAAAGTGTTCAACATGAAACTTGATGTTCTCGATGATACGAACCTATCCGCGTTGGTTTCGGGTCAATCGGATATGGTTTCAGTGTAGTTCCGAGTACCCGACACGTTTAAATTTATATTAAAATAATATTATAAAATTCCGACAATTAGGGGATTCCTGTTTAAGGATTATATGATAGCCTAGTAACCTTAAATCACTTTGTTTGACAGGCTGGAATATTCCGGGACTTCGGAGGAAAACGAACAGCTCGAGGCTTGAACAATCGGGACGGTGTGTGTGAGTGGACTTTTGGTTTTCTAACTGTGATGCATGCATATATGGTTTAAAATGCTTATCTATATGATTTTCTATGATTTGACATGATTGATGCTTCGATTCGGTGATTGTCTCGATTTTCTCGGTTTATGATTATTATATTATTATATTCTGGCACGCTTTTTCGAGAAATCATGAATTGGTTTAAAAATGATATTGTGGGCGTGAGAACCCAAGTAAATAATGATTTTGACTCGGATTTGGAGTTACATGTGAATTTGATGATTTTTAGTATTTTCGTGATTATTTTAATCAGTCTTTCGGGCACGTTTTACGAGGAACGTGCAAATGATGTTTTGGGCTAGGCCCGGATTGAAAATGATATTTGGACTCGGATTATGAGTCAATGATTGATTTTATGGATTTTACGTGATCGTGGCAACTCGGGTTACGGGTTGCACGGATTTACGTGAAATTGGTATTTTGGGGTGGGACCCAATGGAATTGTGTTTCTGATTGGATTTGCATTTTCCATGTGATTATATGATGATAATGATGATTTCGGATTTATAAAGTAAATCGGGACTTTGGTTAACTTAGGGCCGAGACCCTGTATTGATATTTGATTTGGTTTTCAATGCAACTGTTTTTCACTGGTTTTAGTGATGGTGATATGTTGCGGATATTTAGGGCTTTCCGGGGAGAAAATATGTTTTTCCCCGGAGTGCACCCTGGAGATAACGCTCGCCTTCGGGATGGAAGTGTTTACCCCGAAGAGGTCACGTAGCACGATCTTTGTCTTGCAGCCCAGGGGAGGCTTGACTCAGATCAGATGTGCTGGATTATATGGATCGGTAAGTGATGTGTTCACTAGATCTGGATTGCCGGCTGGTGATGTGTTCACAGCGGCGGATGCTCGGATTTTGAGCGGTCCTTGAGCCTATTAATATGCACGCGTTGCAGGGATAAAACGTGACTCTAAGCAACAAGATATGGAAATAAGTCCCGTGGTTTTGTGGAAATTGTTTTGATTGATCCACTTTAATTGATTTCCCATTATCACTCGTGTTTTATGATATGCATGCATGTTTGTGAAAACTGGAGGGTAAGAACTGTATTTTGGCAAATGTTTTTATAAGAGGTCATTTTTGTCCACTCACACCTTTATTGTTTTATGCACCCTCCAGGCCAGTGTACAGGTACGAGGGCTAAAAACGAGGCAAGCGAGGCAAAAGAATAAATAGACCGTTGCGCACTCAGACATTCTACAGAGTAGGAATTTGACCCCTATCTGTAATGATACCTATGCTCTGTATTGTCCTTGACTAGTCAAACTTGTGACGTCATTGGTCTGTAAAACTTAACTATCCCTTGTCTGACAATGTTTTCGGGATTTGTTGTGTGTTGTGTGTAATAAGTTTGGTTACTTTCGGAAATTTTTAATTATTGTCAGACGGGAGCAGGATTCATCACGACTATCGAGGGATAATCGGGATGGGTCTTGTCAAATTGGTATCAGAGCATTAGGTCACGGTCTGAGTCTTACACATTAGTATACACGAATTGTGATACTGATATGTTTCTCTTACAGAACATCACAATATGCCTCCGAGACGCGAGCCCCGTACCCAGTCTGGCGATGATTTTGGAGGTCCGGACATTGAGAGAGCTCAACGTTTAGGGGCCATTTGCATTCACTGGCCTGACTGATCCAGAAGAGGCTTTTGAGTGGATCACTCAATTTGAGCGGATCTTCGAGATTATGCAATGTCCACCAGGAGATATGGTTCCACTGGCCACATTTATGCTGAGCAGCCAAGCTTACCGTTGGTGGCGCGGATTGCAACTAACAGGGATGGATGCCCGTACTCTGAGTTGGGAGGACTTTCGTCATCGTTTCCTGGATCAGT